>CH003350.1:332907-348737 GCA_000149265.1 Ciona savignyi
TTTGTATTCAGAGTGAGATTCCTAGTATAGTGAAACAGAGGGAACGATTAAAACGACTGGTGCTGGATAGAGATGGTGCATATCAAAACTGGAACAAAGCATATAAATCACAGTACACTCCTGGTGCAAATCTCCAGCAAATTAACGCGAAAGCTGAAGTATTAAAAGATGAATATGACCAAGCTGTGATAAGAATGGAACAGAGCAAAGTAAGGACAATTTCATTGATCCCTTAATTTATACTTAAACATTCCACAATAAAAAATAGAAATCCAAAATTTTAAATATTATTTATATTGATAAAAAATAATAAACAACTATAAAATTTTATGTTTCGTGAATACAAAAACTCCAAATTGGTTAAACAATTCATTTAACTATACCTTTAGTGATTACTTTATTTAAATGTTTGTTCATGTACGATTGGTAGCAAGCTAAAACATGAACATACCACCTGATTAATAGCCACCTTAGTGGTTTACCTTGCAAATAAGCCACAGTTTGCAATTACAAATCTATCAGGGTTTTAGTTATGTGTGTTTTTGTTTTGGGAAGTCCGAATAAATCCTGGTGATTAACATTCGATCATAATCTATGAGGTGGAAATAGGCGACATTATTCAACAAAAAAAACAGAAGAAAACATTTTACCAGCAGACATTATATTTCTTTTGCTTTTTGTAACTTCTGTGCTCTCCTTCTTTCATTAAAAGTAAAATAAACTAGTTATTTTAAATATAACTTTTCTTGGTCATATATTATGGACACCTTGTTTAAGAACCCATCGACAGTCAACAGGTTTCAGCAATAATGACAAAACATTATTTTTAACTAATATTATTTAATTTGTTAAATATAAATATAGCTTGATTTGTAGAACATATACCGGTTAACTACATTCAATGCATAAGGTGAACATATTTTTAATAAAAAAGTAATTACTACATGCTGTTTATAAATATTTTCTTACAAATATATGCCCAGTTTTCTAAGGATGCATTCACAAGATCCAGATCACTTTGTTCTAATAAATGCGTTTTGACAAAAAATTATAATTTAAACTCTTAATTACAAAGTGGATAAGAGGAAACAGTGTAATGCTAAATCAGCATTTGTTCATCTAAGATTAATGATTAAGAATATTTATGTGTCACCATGAACGTATCATCAGAAGGACAAGTTGTATAAATAACTGCATGATTGGAAAGTGGGTGTAAAAGTCAATAGAGCAAAATACTATCATTGTTTAATTTTACAAAATAACATGTGGACAAAAAACTGTATTTTCTTAAAAACTTAAATGCACCCAAGATGGATTTGGTTTTCTTGTTTTTGGTTTTGTTACTTCGCTCCTGGAGCTATCTTAGATTTATTTTAAGCAAAATTACTTTAATTACAACAAATATCTTAATGAATATAAATGTTTCTGATAGCGTATGACTTTTGAGTTGGTAGGTGCTTAACACCTTTTTTATGGTTCACAACCCCCCACCCCACCTCCGTTTGCACATGCACAAAGGTGGAGCAAATTGAAGTCTTTTATGAGCGATGCAAAAGCAACCCAATGTAGAGTAATCTTTTTTTTACGAAAAGATGACAAATGCTGTGTTTTATATGCGATTTGCGCTGTAATTTAAATAAAACTACTGTACAATTTTTAGTCTAAAATAAAATGATCAAAAAAATACATGTTAACATTGAAATGCCATTTAAGTGCCTTTTTTATGAGATTGCTTATATAAATGCAATCATTTGAACCCAACCCTAAAAAAGATAAATGTGTGGTTTCTTGGGTCCTGTTTGTTTGTTACTGTCCTAGTAAATTTATTTGTTATGTGCTTTTATAATTGAAATGTTAATAATATTTATTGACCTGTATAAAAATAAATAAACAAAAACCTTTATATGCATAGTGTTACTAAATGTTACTGAAACACAACCTATGTTTTCATTATGTTACAGGACCAGTTGGTCACTGATCTTTTTGAATTTCTTACCAAAGAAGCTGGCCATGGACAACGGATGTCAGATGTAAGTCAAGTATTTTGTCTTTTATAAAATAAAAAAATATGTCTTCAAGAAAATTTTATAAAACTGAATCAAATTATTTTTTAGAGATAAATTTCAGTAATTCGCAGCAACAAACAGAAACCTAGAATTTTAAATTGCAACACTGACAGTTAATGCAATAAGGAGCGACTAATTCCCATTTGAAAGTAGCTGCGGTAAATTATTTTCATTGATTTTACAGTTCCATGCCAAGCAGTTGGATTATCACAGAAGGTGTGTTGGGCTGCTCGAGAAATTGAAACCGGACATGGATGCCGTGCAAAGTATGGTTTACTGTCTTTTTAATTTGCTATTTTAATATTTAATATAACACTATAATGTAGTGTGGTTATTTATTTAGTACAAATAAAACTTTTTCTTGTTTTTGTTTACATAATTAAACTGTGTTAAATATCCTATTTTTAATTTTATTTGATAAAATATATTGGTGTTATAATTAAGTAAATAATTGTTTCCCCAAATTTAATAAAAAAAGTTTGTTTAACATTTCTTGTATCAACATACCGGCTATGTTTGTTTTATGATTTCACTTTTATCTTCCAGGTAACGCTGTGATGAAGTCCGCATATGGATTGTCACTTTCAGAACACTTGCGATTGACCCGGCGTGAAATCGCTTCTCCTATCGAAGCTTGCGTGCTCTGTCTGCTAGAATTTGGCATGAAAGAAGAGGTAATTTATCTCCTACTGTAGTGTATGGTACAAGTTATAATTTTACTTTTATTTATATAGAATATATTCTGACATACAGAGCAGAGGCATTTAAAATTTAGTCTAACTTATATGATAAAAGCTAATATTTTTTTCTAATATGTACTTTTTTTTCTAATAGAACTCAATACAAATATGTATGTATATGTGTATACATACTTATACCACCTCTCATAAATATAAAGTTCTCATAAATAGTGATATAGCTCAACTAAGGTTGCAACAAATTGGAAAACTTCTGTATCGAAGTGTTTTAAAGAACATTGGTGATGAACAATGTACCAGTATAACTCATTTAGGTTATTTATAATTTGTTTTATTGGACCATAAGCGGTTGAATAGCACTTTATAATGTATTTTAAAAACAAAAAAATATATAAAGGTGAGTGCAGTTTACCAAAGTTATCAGATGAATATACTTCAAAGTAAAATCAATATTTGAAAAATCAGTTTCTCCTTAAATATGGTTTTTATTCAACATTTCAGAACAAATACTGTGAACTTCTTTCTAAATTTGGTCTGGTAGAATATATTAAGCTTGTCATTGCTCTATCTCTATTCTAGGCTTCTTTATAGATAGTTATCATCTGTATTATTACTTCGGTTATGTTATAGCCTGGAGTTATAACAGTACCAAGCTACAGTAATGGTAGTTAATATTTATTATTAACGAATTAAACAATTTAATTTCTCGACGTAATTGTAATATTCTGGTGCTTAGTAATGTGAAAAATCAATTGATATCTTACAGCATTTACGACCATTCATCCAAAAAGTTGCTTTATTACTATTACCTTAAAAACTATTTATCTTCAAACGACATGAATCACAAAACTTACCACTTTCAAGGGGTTATTTCGTATTGGTGGTGGTGCTGCCAAGTTAAAGAAGTTCCGAGCGTTAGCAGATGGAGGAGTGTTGGATTTCAACGAGTACGACGCTCAAGATGATATTCATGCTGTTGCTGGAACACTGAAGCAATATTTGAGGGAGTTACCCAACCCACTTTTAACCCACGAACTCCATGACGAATGGATAGCAGCTGCAAGGTTTAGTCATTGTCGACAACTTCTATTTTATGATCTGGGGTCTAAACCCATACCATTGGTGCACTTTTTAATTTTGAAGAATAATTTGCACCTATGACATTGCAAACTTTGGGCCATTGTCAGAAAGCCCATATTTTTTCTATTCTAAAGTAGATTTAAAGTAGATTATAAAGCTCAAGATTCAAAATGGTCGATGCTTTAGAATTTTTTAAACGTGAAATCTTTTAAATATATGTACCAGTATGTTTAATGTTTTCAAACAATATTTCCATAGGTAATATTGTTTGAGCCCCCCAGAGCCCCCCAGGAACCCACTTTTCCTGTTTCAACAATATTATGTTTCAGTATTTCGGACAATGATGCAAAACTCCAGCACATCTGGACTATCATCGATAAACTACCACAGGAAAATAAAGCAAACTTCAGGTCTCTATGCTCTTAAATATTGTTGTATTTGTGTACGAGTGTGCACAACCTCTCTTATATATACATTTATTTGTGTGTGTTATTCATAACATCAAATAACCAACTTGAGGTACTGTGTTAAGAATTTTGTTGCCTAGAGTTCTTCACACAGGCAGTTTTTTTTTGATAAATGTTTTATTTTCTTCGTATTTCTTACTACTGATTTATTTTAAATTCCGGTACTTTTGGTTACTTTTTTACATTCCTCATAATGGGAATATTCTGGATAAATGTTTCGTTACTACAGTATTTATTATTACCATTTCCAAAGCTTGTAGTCATGAAAACTTAAAAACAAAGTTAAATTCTTTTAAACTTCAATGATGATTGTATAAAATATGGAATTCTTCCTATTTCATCACTTTTTTTCACAAAAAATCCCTAAAAACAAGAGTGAATTTTAATTATTTGAGCAATTGTTAATAGAAGTTGTCAATGTCTCTCCAACCGCAGATATTTAATAAAATTCTGTGCGGTGGTGGCGGAGCAGCAGGAAGTGAACAAGATGAGCGCCAGCAACATCGCGTTGGTTCTCGCTCCCAATCTATTGTGGTCGCACATTGATGACATCAGGTAATAATACTTGTTTTTATCATTTTATTAGGCCTACTGTAGTGTTGTCGTTTTTTATGTTTCTGTTATAATAACAATCACTTTAATCTTCTTTATTAGTAATAGGCCTTCTGTGGCCTAAATTTCTAGTCCCGGAGCAAAGAAGATAAAAAAAAAACCTTCTTTATTTTTAGTGGTAATGCAAAAAAATAAAAAGTAATATGGATGGTTGGAAATTATGAAACCGCTTCATAAGCTCTGTATGAAAAAAGTGTCGTCATTCCTACATTGGTAATAATCATGTGATGAGTAATGACTGGTGTTCCACTCCTACGGTCCAAGGAAATACAAACAAATGTAGCCAACCAGTCAACATTCATTTGATTGAAGAAAAATACAGTTTGATTTTTTACTTTTTTAAAAGTTGTGTTTTACTTAATTATCACACCTTGACTATAATGAAAGACTGAACTTACAAATTAAAACACAATTACTAGGTGTTTGCCGGTGCTGTGTTGGCAGTCAATATACTTATAACATTAAATGTGGAATTACTAGTCAAATGTATAGTTAAAGCAAAATTTAATATTACTAATGTTAAAAGTAATTCATGACTGGAACCATCATTAGACACATGTTTAAAACAATCTCAAATAATAATCCAGTAAAGTTGTTATTTAAATTATTGCAAGAAGATAAAGGGATACACGGTTTTTATAAAATCATGGCTTCTATAACACTTCTATTTCGAACTGGTGTTGGTGCGAGTGAGCTTTTTTGACCACCTACGATGGCAAGTCATTTCCTGGTGTTATGATTTATGACTCAACATAGCCTGACATTTGACTGCACCAATTGCAGCATAGTCTAGCTAGGCAGTGGTTCCTGGTGATTGGATATATTGCGGGTTTAATATACTTCTTCCCGTTAAAAATAACTGCCCAAGTTGTAAAATAATTGCAACACTATTATTATTGCAACTAATAATAATTGCAACTTCGATAATTGCATCTAATAACAACGGTACACACCAATACCAACTATGCTACAAAGTAAATATATCCCAATATATACATGAAAGTAACTATACAGACAAAACTGAATATATAAAACAATAAAATCAAATCGTCTTGAAATATTTACTTAAAATTTATATTTACCCTTTTAATTACTGAAAAAACATTCGTTCAAAAGCATTTATTAGTTTTTAGTTTTTCTTTACAATTGAGGAATGAAAAAAGTCTTTCTGTATTAACATTGTAATTGTCGATGTCAACTATACTATAACAGCAAAATAAATGGAACGGCAATGTAAAATCAGTAATATACAGTAAAACATAATTAATAAAAAAGTTAAACTGCATGTAGCAAAGACCAATCTTAACAGTCCGAACAGTAGTTACATCTGTTGGAAACATTCTAAAAGTAATTTTTGTATATTTGTAGTAAAAGAATGATGGAATCGAACATGATATCGAATGTGGTGGAAAGTGTCATCACTTATTCGGATTGGTTTTTTCCCGGAGGTTAGTGAATCATCCTTTAATTTTCTCATTTGACTAAGTTTACACTGATTACTTCATAAAGCTTCTTTGTAAAAAATAAATTAAAATAAGATTTCACTCTATGAAATTCTACAAGGTTCATAATATTATAAAGTTTCAATTTATCCATTCACACTTGTTCTTTGCTGCCATGTGGTTAAAGATTTTCTGCGGTATCAGAAACAGGAGTTTGTTTTTATACAGTTTTTGGGGAAGTTGATTTTCAATAAAAGCATCACACTTATATATTTAAAATGAACTGCGCCTGCGCTGTATTGGGTAAAATTGCAATAACTAATTTTCTACTAATCTTTATTAAATTTTATTTAAATTTAGTTTGTCCGTAAAAAAAATGTTTAGACATTTTGAAATAACTAAATTTATGACTATCTTTTTTTAGAAATTGATTTTGTTGTGACGCCGAACGCTACGAGTTATGGTGGGACCCAGCACCGTGACAGTGCTCAGTTTACCGAATTTAAAGCCCCCCAAGCTGTCTCCCCACCTTCGCAGCATAAAACACATTCTCGCACTTCTTCCACAGACTACAATTTGTCTGATTCTTCAAGGTGGGTTCAGTCGATTCCAATTTGTATTCTTGGTTGGTGAAATTAAGATAAGAGCGTTAAAATACAAAATATTGCAACAGTGAGTGAAACAATAGTGGCTTGCCATAGAGATTGTACTGCAATGTGGAAATGGAAAATTGCAGAGAAGAACCTAGTAAAAGATGTTATTCAGAACTGCACCAGTACTTTGCTCTGTTAAATCCGAGTTGTTGTTTATTTTATTAAAGTCAAATGGTGAAAATATTTATTGTTGAAACTAGTATTGTGTACTATGATTTTATTCACAAGCATTATTTTGCAGTGGTACGGGTGCTGTCCAATCTCCGGCAGGAAAACCAAGAAGAATGAAGAGCAAAGCTCCCCCTCCCCCTAAAGGCAATTCAAAGTATGCAGTTGTTATAACTGAAGTGCACTGTGCCTGTTCGTGTCTCAGTTGTTGACCGGCACAAAAGTTGTCACTTCGCTAAGTTGGTCTCCTTGATCAGAACCAATAAAATCTGTTGGATTTTCCTGTGTTTATGTTAATTACCTTTCTCCACTTACTTTCTTGTTTTTCCAGTCGCGATAGATTAATGTGACAAAGCCAAGTAACCACGAATTTAACATTGCAGACCTCCAGACCAGCAGCCTCAGAAATCCTCCCCCCCGCCATCATTGAATTCTGCTGCAGGAGCAATGTCCAATGGATCGGGGTCCAAACCCCCAATCGCCGCAAAACGCACCTCGCAGCGTCGTCCACAGCTCCCTCCCCCAGAACCCCCCAAAGTCAATTCTGTAGTAGAGGAAGATATCCCAAAAGCGAAACCGCGCCCCCCGGTACGGAAACGACAGAGCCACCATTCATCTAACGAACATCTAGACAACCCGGTCGTTCAACCGCCGCAAGATTCCGACGAGAGTCCAGTGGATGATCCTCCGATGCCAAACCTGCCTCCTCCTCCGCTTCCTGATGACTTTGATCCCACGGAGAGCCTTGCTTCGGAGCTGCAGAAGCCCAACCACCTGAATCCATCAGAAGAAGAAGTAGAGGATGATGTGCAATTGACTCCGCTGTAAACTATCCCCCCCGATCACTTATTATCGATCAAACTTTCAATTTTTGAATGTATGTCTGTTATTCAAGATAAATAGATTTTTATATTCTCTCTCTATATATATTTGTGTTTTATGTGACTCTCTCCGATCAACATTATACTCCACTAAATCATCAACGCCTCAACTAACCAACATTAATGGGGCTTTAAAGAGAATCAATGAAGTTAGTGCAATCCATTTTTGATGCTACATTGTTGTACCTACAGTAAAATGCATCATTGTAATCACGCAATGCTGAATTTCCGCTTGACGATGGGTGCCTAAAGAATTTATAATGATTTCTTTAGTACTTATTTTTAACTGAAATAGGCTTCATCGTTTATTTTTGCAAAGTTCCGATGACAAACGTCACAATTTTCCATTTGCAATGTTCTTTGTGGTGAAAACAATTCTGTCTGGCATGTCCCCTCTTTAAAATTATGCTTGTCCACACTGAAATTGGATTGCAGTTGTCTGATCGGTTGATTAGTTTAAAATTTCATCTCAAACAATTTTGCATGACGATATATATATTATACAAAAATTTCACATTAACAGCATTTTTAAAATGTCGTTTTTTTTAATTGGTAAAGTAAAGGTTCACTATGTGTTGGTATGTTTTCGCTGCTTACTCATTTATTGTAAATTATCCAATGTACCACTGTTTTTCGTCAACATCCCTAAGGTACCATGAAATTGTATTTTGTTCATACCCACTTAATTAGTGCCACATTTACCACTCTATCAGTGTGTACTGCTATTTGGTATATACTGATTATAGGTTCTTATTTAAACACATCAATGAATACCTATATAAACTGTGTATCTGTTGTAACTATCAATGTGTATTAAGCAGAATCTCTCCATCAGCTAGCATTTTGCTTCTCTATTTGTATTTTATAAATATATAAAGCAATTTTCATTATTAACTAAATCCCTAAAGAAACTTATATCAACACATGCTTGTCACTCTTACTGAATATTACTCTGCACTTTTTTGTATTTCTCTTATTAGACAAATCAAATACTTTTTAATCACTGCATACAACCATGTAAGTTATCAAATGAGATTAAATACCCTCTTAATATGTAACGAGCGCGTACATAAAAGTCAAATAAACCAGGTCATTCGCTCTTAGCGTTCACAAGTTATACTTATTCCTTCTTTAAGGCTTCCTTAGTAACTCATGTGATCCGCGAAATTTTAAATCCGTTCAAATTAGAGTGAATGGCCTGTTTTGTTCAAGACTTCAAAAGACGTGCGCAATCAAGGTCTTCTAACAAAATTTCGCACGAAACATTTTGTTGATCCCTAAAATTAATTAATTCATGTTTTACTTGTCTTAGTTTGGAGTGTTCCATTATGATTTATCTTTCTTTTATCAACGTAAATTGACGCTGTTTTTGCAATGTTACAGTCCTGGTTTTTGTCCGAATGTATTCGTTGCTTTAGAAAATGCAATCTATTATGTTTAGAAGTAGAGATGCTAGTTCTGTAGTACCACCAGTGTACGTAATACTATTTATTTTGTTTAATTTCAGCTTAAACTGCACATGATCTACTCACAATCGCTTACAGCCTCTTTTCTTTGAAATTAGGATAAAAAATGTTTTAACCAAAAATCATGTATTGGTAAATCAACCAGATTCTATGTTTTATATAGATAATAATGGCATCGTTCCGATTTACGTTCTATTGCAAAATTGCTTACAAATTCTGTGTTAGCAAGTTTAAATTAAAAGCACATATTATAAATGTCTCTACGATAATGATCATACGTTGTTTATTATGTTCGCCCAGGTAAAGAACAACGGTCACGTAAAACTGTAATATCGTAGTAGGGGAATGGGGAATGCTGCGAATTCGATTAAATTGTTGGTTAAGGCACTGAGCGACATCGTCCAAACCCTGAAGACACTTCTCTATACTACAGAATGCGATAGCTTCTATAATTCAAGTGGAGTTATTCACGATTGCCCGACTGAAAACGTTTCCCGCGTTTTCCCACTCCTCGGAATAAACATGAATATTCCGACCTTCCTGTTTATGTGGACAAGGAAAAACTGCTGACAAAGCACTGCCAGTTGTAATGGTACTGCACTAACGTTGCTTTTTAGCCAGGAATCCACGAGGATGGTGCAAAATGTAGCCTATGCGCTTGATCGAAACGGGACTTTATAGCTTTAAATGTTACCTGAATCGTGGACACTAGTTTTATGACAGTCCAACCCGCCACAATAAAATAACTAATATATGCAAACACTAGGTTAATTTCTAAATAAGGACAAAAATCCGATAAGGCGTTGGACTGCGAGACGAAAGACGGTGGTTTAAATCCAGCTGGTCACTAGTAGATTTTGTTCTTGAGCACGTTACTTAGCGGATGTCATACAAATCATTACAGGAACTTTGGTTTCTGTCATATAGAGTTATTATCCGAGGCTATGACGTGTTTCTGTGTCACGTGACAAAAAAGTACAACTAGGGGAACTACCTGATTAAAATACCCTTATTTTCAGGCACTTAATAACTTCAAAAGATTTTACTTTGAGAGAATATATTTGCCAACCGAACACGCGAAGTATTAATAAAAACAATTTAAAAAATTATTTTATGTTAGAACGAATTTTTTTATAGTGTAATTATGTAATATAATTTTAAATATTGTGTATTAATTGCGGACCATTATTAGTCTCTCATAAAAAGATCTTCTTTTGACATAGTTAAGTACCTTGAGTAATACACCTAGGTCAGGTAACCGATTTGTTTAAAGGTTCCTCTTACAGATTTGGTTTACTTCCTGTTGAGTTTCTTGATTTTAAAAAACAACATAAATAATAAACTTATTTCGTTTAATGGTTTCAGTTTGTATGTTTATAAGCGATGGAAATGCAAGTCAACGTTAGCGAAGAAATGGATCCAAAGTTCGCTGGGTTTATTAAAAAGTTGCGACTGGGAGAAGGAACCGCATTAAAACTGTGGAACGGTTTGAAAATTTAGATTACAATACTGTACTTCCAGAGACTTTTAATAGGCGAAATATTTTTGTAGCACAATAAATTCATAACTGTGGTGCTATTTTTATTGCTAAAAACCGCAGTAAAAGTAAAAATAATTTGTTCCTCATTTAATGATAAAAAGTTGTTATTTTCTTACATCAGAATTGTTTGCATCAATTGTCATTTTTGCTATGAGTTATTTTAACCATTTTTTTTTCACTTTTTGGTTTCTTAGCTAAATCATTTCTGCATTTTCTGCACAGTTAAATAATTTTATTTTAATACTGTCTTAATCCAGGTGGAATCACATCTGCACCTGCTTTAGCATCATCAGATAAAGATGATGTTAAAAGTATTGTGAATGATCCCGTTTTAATCAATACTATTCTACCGGCTCTGCAGAAGGTATAGTATTCGGTATTTTACAAAATACCAAAGCATGTCGATGTCTGGCATGTGGCTTTTGCATGTGGTCACTTTTAAATGAATGAAAAATATAATAGTTGCAAAGCAAATAAATAAAACAATAAAATGGGTATGTATACACAAATATATTTGTACGTTTTTTTTTGTTTAACAAGTAAAAAGGAAAAAAAACTTCAATTCAGTTTGAGGTCTAATACATATAATTTTTTTTTATCCTGTGTAAAAAATGAAAAGGTAACAGAACACTTTTTATTTTGACACGGTTGTAAAACATAAAGCCAATGCAACACCTTTTATTTTGAGTTGTTTTTAAATTATGCTTTATTCTTTTTTAATTATGTGGTGTATCATTTAAAACAACTAAAAAAAATGGTGTTACAATGGCTTCATGTTCTATGTCTATTTTAAAATTGCTACTACCATATATTTCAAGTACCGGTACTTTAATTTTAGTGAAACATATATTATCACCATTTTTATGCTGATTACCAAGTTACGTAGTGGTGTATGTATATAACTGGGCAATATATTGTTTAGAAAACAAGGGTACAGGATAATAATATAAAAATAAACCTGTTTAAATTCTTGTTCTGCAGTGTGCATTCCAAATTACAATGGCAGCTAGTCCAGAGGATTGCGCATTGCAAATGCTGCGGCAAGCTGCAGGCCAGCAACACAACCAACAAGACACTTTGCAAAGTGATACTGATACTTTTGATCCTACCAGAATCAATACCCCAACTAATGGCAATGTGAGGTAAAGAAAAGCAAATCTTTTACAGTTTATGTCTAATAGGTGTTTATTTATAGAAGATTAAAATAAATTTATAAAATTTTCTGGAAGAAAACATTTGTAAATTTAAAGTCCAAACTGCTATCTTACCTTCCAAATAGACTCAATAATGTAAACTAAACTTAAATACCAAAATATATGTGAATGTAAAAAATACCATTATATTCTTATTACAGCAACAACCAACCTGTGTATCAAGCTACACGTATTGGAGGATTGCAAAGTTAGTATATCATAAATTTTCTTTCTCATCTTTTGCTGTAAATCCAAGTTAGCTAAATTTCTAATTTCAAATACCAGCCGTAGTTGCTACTGCAAAATCAGAAAAAAAGTGGTTAAAGTTTTGATTATTTTTCGAGAAACTTAAATCTCTCTTTTACTGACCTGTAGTTTCAACCTGTTCTTGGTATTATGGTGTTCCAAAACAACAGAATCATAACATATATTCTAACTTTATGAATTGGGAGTATTTCTTGTCTATTTGTTCATTTGTGACAGAAGTATAATATTTCTAGTGAATATGAGTGGTCCGACACGAACAGCAGCAAACGGCCGCACAACGGATGTACAGATCACTGGGGGAGTGTTCACCAATACTGCAATCAACGCAAATCAGCCAGTCACTTTCAACAACCAAGGAGCCACTTTTGTGTCAAACTGTATGTTTAAGTTGAATTGATATTATCTGTTGATTTATAAGTTTAAGCTTGAATATAATACATGTTAATCACTAGTGGTATGCTTTTGTAGACACCTGCCAGATGACTACAGGCAGTAGATCAGGCTATTGTAGTCACTTACAAAGAGACATTTCCTTTAATTTATAGAAATTTTACATGATTTTAATAAGCTAAAGTTCTGTCTAAATTTTATATTCTTTTGTTCTGCGGTCTGTCGCAGTACCTATGCTCCAATATTTGTGTTTGGTATATCTGTTGATTTTAACAGATACTGAAGATCAATCTGCCAAGAAAGAGGTTCCTTCATCCATGATCAAATTGAAAAATGGTACAGTTCATTTATTTGTGGTTTGAGCTATATTTTATATTCAAATCAATTTACAGGAATGACGTTTTCGACATCAGAAATGCACATAGTTGGCAGTAGTGGTGATATTGAGGATTTCTGGCTCGGTGATATGGAACTTGGTCCCCCACCACCTACTACACCGAGAAGCACAAGCATCGATGTGAGCATATTCGATTAAATTCTTTTTTGCATACTTTTTCGTATTTTAAGAAGGTAGACTTTTTTGTCATGATCAAGCAAAAATCTTTTTTTGCTGTAGTCAATTCCTGTTAAGGTTTTTGCAGGATTTTGTTTAATTCATAAAAAAAATGTTTAAATCCTTGTATGTCATCAAGTTTAATTTCAGTGCTATCCACTTGCATCTGGTATAAGCAAAGCGTTGGTCATAAACAACGTTGAATTCAGTGGAGGCCCCAGACTTGGAGCGGACATTGATGCTAATAACATGGTTTCCCTCCTTAAAAAACTCAAATTTGAAGTCACCTTTGTCAAGGATAAAGGAGTGAATGTAAGTAAGCTCTGTTCCCCATAACATAATTATCAATGTGATACTTTTGTGTTTGTACTTGTGTAGGAAGCATTTATTGATAATAACTTTATACATCAGCATAGCCGCTGGTAATATGTGTGGTCTGCAAGTATGGAAACCTAGCCAGTAAACGCACTATGTAGTGAAAAATTAGTTTAAAAACTTTATAAAAAAGTAAAAGCTTATTTCTCCCAAAAGGGCAGATTGTAACAAAATATAAGAGAAAAATGTTTTCAACCAAGTTACTTTTTGTATTTAAGATTGCAATAAAATGAAGAAAGCTGAGTTGGTGCCAGGATATGGTTTGATTACCCAACATACTATTAAATGGTGTTAATAGCCTATTCACTTATTTGACTAACAATGTGAATAATGTATGACGTAGTAGAAAGTTATACACAGTGCACTCTTTCAGAATATTGACACAACATTGATAACTTTCCTTTTGACTCATGCTTTAAACAATGTGAAAGGTTCATTTAAATCTGACGTGTGTTACAGGATATAAAGCAATTGTTCCGGGAATTTGCTAGGAGCTGCGCCAACGCACCTATGTGCCTTGTGTACGTCGGGAGTCATGGGGAAAGAAGTATTTATTTTAAATTCATTTTAAAAATAAAATTATTTAAAAACTTATTTTAAATAAAAATTTTTTAAATTTTTTTAAAAATTTAGATTGCACTGGAGAGTACAACATTTTAAGCTTGTCACAATTATTTACCAGGATAGGATGTTTATATTTTATACCATATATGTGGGAAATTAATATTTAGTTCAGTGTGAACTGGCTAAATGACTACTGGTGGCCGAAGTTAGCTGTAAGTTGCATTTTTATTAAAATTTGAATATCCTGTCCTTAAATGGTTGGAAAAATCCTTATGTCGTACAACTCTTTTATATAAATAAATAAGTTGTACAATAGGTAACTGGGTTGTAATTTTAATCCACTTTGTTTCCATGCATGTTAAATTTATTGTCTGTTTGATAAACATGACCTCATTGTTAAGGTTTTAAAACATACTACCTGTGTGGAAAGCATGGTGCACATATATAATACAACGAAAATATATCAAAATCCTTACCTTTTTTCGACCATCCATTTTTGTCCATATGCTTGCATTTTGCCTTGTTTACCTCTGTACAACAGCATAGCCAGACCCTCCATTTTAGGGGAATTTGCCACCCAAATGCATTGACCATTTTAAGAGAAACACATGTTCTTAAAAGTTAGCAAGAACGGGTAGTTAACAGATAGTAAACTTTCACCATTTTACTATGAACATATCTGTTACTTGCAGCTGGTTGCTTAAACCAGTTATTTGTATGTGAACCGCCTCTTATCAATCAAAGTTCTATCTTCATACATTGTATTATTTTGCCAAATATACCAAGTGTGCTGTCACAATACAGAGAACAACGAAGACCACTTTCTTGGCACCGACCACCAGAGAATGAAGGTGGAAGAAATGACAGGTTTTTTCTCAACATCCAATGCTCCACAACTTGCTGGAAAACCTAAACTCTTCTTCCTGCAATTTTGCAGAATAAGTAAAGTTTATGTTTTATTGTATTTCTTGTCATGTTTGTAAATGTAAATTGCTTTGTGTTATAGTGTCAGTTTCTAAGTGCATTACATTTTTTTTTGTAACACTTTGATAACAGTAACCTATTTTAGTTTGTTTTATCTGACCATCTTACAAATGAACAATTAGGTTTTATAATTTTGATGTTTACTTTTTATCTTTTATAGATCAGACACCTCCAGCTAATTCAGGTAATATTCATTACATATGATCAATAAACAATTATTTTATGTACGTATAGTCTTTGTTTATTGACGTGTTAAGTATATAACTTAATATATTTTTTGACAAATACTACATAATCATTGATTGGTTCTTTTAAAATGACCAATAATTGCCTGTCAAGCTCAAATGACAAATTACCAAATGACAAACTACCATCAACTATCACCAAAAATACACTTTTAGGAATAAGATCAGATGCACTTCCATTCGTTG
>CH003350.1:348863-398923 GCA_000149265.1 Ciona savignyi
GTATAAAACCAGAAAGCTTCTGGTGTGTCAGGCAACGCACAAATATATGGGGACATCATAATTTAGCTGTTTTTCCTATTTAGTCTTGCGCTATGTCAATAACCATTGGCAGGCCATAATAACACCTGGTGGCCGAATACCACCTAGTAACTACTAATAAATACATATATAATTAATAAATACCTAAATTATTGCATACATTTGTGTAACTATTTTTATTTATAACATACGTTATGTTTTTAAGTAAAATATTACTGCTGAAGGTTGTGATTTCAGTTTGGAGAGAACTAAATGTCAACATAAAATATGGTGTCAGCTCTGACGTTATGTTTTACTTTAACTAAACTTTTTCAATGATTGATTTCTGTACAACTTCAAGCTAACTATAATGCAATGCCTTTTACTGGGAAATGAATTTTATAACAAAATAAGGTGAATATTCAATTTCATTGTCAGTGTTGATTATAAAACTGACATTTGTCTATTACAAATCATACAAGACACAATTCGCGATTTCTAAGCAAGCATATATAAATGCAACTTTCTCAATGGACAAAAAAACCTGATAGCTTTTTATTAAAATATAATTAAAACCTACTTTTATGATGCCAAGGCCCTAAATGTAATATTGATGCAGCAAGATGCTTCATCTAACTAAAATAAAAACTTAATTATACATTTCTAGATCATATGAATATCATTGAAAGTGATGCCGATAGGGAACTTGGAGAACAAGATGTTCATCACAAAGGTCATGCTCATGCCGACATGCTGGTGTCGTTTGCCACAGCGCCTGGTAGGTCTTGTTGCTTTGTAGAAATTTTTGGACATGATTTATTCTATTATGTACATTGTGAGTTCATGATTTTTTTGAATTACACATCAATGCTAATAGATGATAAAAATGTTGTGAACACTACATATTTTTTTGTAGTTTTGTTTGCTTTGATTTTCCTTAAACAGGTTGTATTTTTTCAACAGGAAACAAGGCATTCAGAGACACTACCAAGGGATCTTGGTATGTCACTACTTTCTGCAAGGTTGTAAAGGAAAATGTGTATCACGAAGATATAGTGAGCATGCTCACTAAGGTGAAATATGGTTAAAAAGAATTATTTTGTAACAGCAGCGACACGAGTCTTTCACTGAAATCTGCTTTATCCTGGAATAAGTCCAATTAGTGGGTGATAGCTTTTAATAGCATAAACACACTTGTGTCAAGTAAATGAATTTTCCATTACAACTTCTATAAATTTTGTTTTATGTACTGCTTAGGTGAATAACTTAGTCATGGTGAATAAAGATAATGAGAATGGCGAAGTCGCTGTCCAGGTCGCTGAGTTCAAGTCCACTCTACGCAAGAAGCTGATGTTTTACCCCTAAACTGGATTAAGGGTTATTAAACCTGCATCTTTAATAAAAATGTGTGTGTATATATAAATATTATATTGTGCACTGGCTAATAAGTAATTTGTGCCTAAATGATTTCAATTTTAGAAGTGTAATTAATATGCATGTTCATTATCTTATGTAACAACTAAAAAGATTATTTTTTCCAATGCACTTACGATTCGTTTTCTTCTAAGTGTCTGTCAAAAAAATAATTGAATACATTTTACTAATTACGTAGTTTCTTTTTGGTTTGTAAGTCGTTTTACTGTATAATTCTGTAAATAATGTCAAAAATAATAAAGTTACTCATTTAAAGCTCGCTAGTTGTGTTGATTATTGGACAATGTATAGATAATGTTACATTCCGTAATTTTATTCCTATATGGGAAAACGCACGAGTCTGTTATGAAGCAGCTATCTAGTGTGTTGTATATAATCAAGACGTTTTCAAACCAACCCGTCAATCCACTTGGTTCAGGCTCTTACGATAGAATGTTACTTAAGGACAACCACCGTTCAGTTTCGATTTTTAGGTTGAAAAGCTACACAGCCCTGCGCTATACGCCAGGATTGCCCGTGTGAGAAAGAATTGGTTTAAAAAGTAATTGTGTGGTACGATTTGTTGGAAATGCACTCGGGAACTGCAATATGTGAGAGAATGGCAAAAAAGGCGCTGTTTCTCTCGCAATGTCTCAGCAAGCAACAAGTTAAACACGACGTGAGTCAGAGTATTATAAACGTGAATTAACCATTGTTTGTGTTGTTTAGGAATGAAAGAATCCAGCGCATAGTATTCTTGTAGAAATAAATATTGGATGAATACAATTAGCCCTGAGAGTTCAATTCACCGTCTAGAAGGTACAGATGCTGGTACCGAGGTAGGCGGTCTTATTCTAAAGAAGAAAAAACCGAAAGGTGAAAGCCATGAGTTCAAGAAACCAGTAACTAAGTCATCTTTACTTGGACTTGATAAACTAGCTGAATTAAAGGTAATTGTAATGCACAGCCTTGTACTTTTTAGATTTGTACACTATACTACTATATTACAGAAAAATAAAATTTGTCTGGTTCCCTTGAAACCACATGTTTTGTCAACTAGCCCACCAAAAGACAGGTTAAGCAGGCCTGACATTACGAGAGATATCCAGTGCATCATATCAAATTTTAGCAAGGATCTGGGTCTATGGTTGTTTGATGGCAAATAAACAATTGCCAGTCATATCTGACTTGTTGGCAACGGTTTAACAAACTAGTTGAAATTTATTAAGTTACTTGATAAGAATTGTCTTTCATATACAATAGTGCACCTTGTCACAGTTTCAGTTAAATGCAGTATTCGACTAAAGAAACCTACCAAGATTTTTTCATTACAGAAAGAAGAAGAGAAAATTAAAAGAGAAGCAGATGACGCTGAAAAGGAATCT
This sequence comes from Ciona savignyi, assembly GCA_000149265.1. Lineage (NCBI taxonomy): Eukaryota > Metazoa > Chordata > Ascidiacea > Phlebobranchia > Cionidae > Ciona > Ciona savignyi. The sequence goes on from CH003350.1 coordinate 351,680, forward strand.
AATTGGAAATCAAATAATTCCCGCAATGATAGGTAAGTTTGATTAAAAATCTCCAACTGTGCAGGGTAATAATTGAATTACATGACATCCACAGGTACTAGAATTTATAACTTTTAGATAATTTATATTATAACTAGTAACATTATTCGTATTTGCAGAATTATTCATATTCCAATTTCAGGTCAACAAATTTAATTCATATTATCCTGTACTGTACATACGATAAACATGATAGCATTAATTGTTGGTTTTATTTTTACATAACTACCTTGCCACAATAGTGCTTTAAAGTAGCTGGGACTGTAATTGTTGTATCACCAACCTTTTTAGTAATGTTAGTCCCAAACAGGGTGCACAACTTTAAAAATATCCGTTTTAAACCTACAGACACTATCGACCAGCAAGATTTGAGACACCAACTTACACAGGGGGAGTAAGTTCTTCGTACAAAGATAGAAAGGAAAAAAGAGTCCAGGAACGTGGCCATCGCAGAGATGGAGTGTACGCATCATCCAAAAAAGGTATTTCTCACTTTAGTACTGGTATGTAATTAACAAAATCTTATTGTATGTATTACTACCAGTTTATTATATTTATAAATTTATATATTAAAAAATGCCTTTTACTATTAACATTGATTAGTGTCTTTTGTAAATAATTATATTATTTCATTGTTAGTCACTTTACAGTGATGATCAATATCCGTATTTAAAATATCATGCATAATTGTTGCTACATTTTGTTTTAGACGAACGGAAGAGAAGTGAAAGAAGGAGTGAACGAAGCCATAGAAGTGAATGGGAGGACACACCAACACGCACAAAGAAAAATATGTATCCAGATACTCCTAACTTTCAAGGAAAAGGTATGCTTGTAGAAGTATAGTCTTGTTCATATGCCTTCTGAAGCTCCACCTTCATGTCTGAAAGTATAGCTGGTGGCATATTTTTGTCATAAAAAGTTAACTTAAGTGTGGTAATATGGTAATATGGTACCGGTACCATGCAATGCCTTGTAGTATGGTACGCTGGTAGTATGGTACCTTGCAATAAACTCATGTACTGTGTTTGACATAAAGTTGACAACATTTTAAACAGATCAATGCTGTTGTCTGTTTTGTCCTTGTTAAACAGCTTCCATGTGAAGTAAATAGAGATATTTAGTTTGTTCACTACTTCTGCTAGTAGTGCTTTAAAACAACTGCACCTTAAACTTTGGGTTCATTGCAGACACCCCACGCAACGCGAATTGGGAAGCAGATGATGATGATGGAAGAAGATCTTCTCGGTCATGGGAATCTCCCTCACCCTCCGTAAGAAGGGGAGATACCCCTGGATCAAGGAGGGACTCAGAAAGAAGGGATAGCTCTGGAAGAAGGTTGGTTAAAATGGAGACATTTTTTATTAGTTAGTCATTAGTACATCATTAGATAGGCTAATGTGCAATTAATTTATCAATTATTGCATTCCATTTTGCTACCATTGTAAATGGTAAATCATATCTTTTTTGTTGTCTAAGTTTTTTAATTAGCTCATTAACTTTATGGTATATAAGATATAATATAAACAAATCAAGATAAAAAAATATTTTAATAAATTAATAAGGTCGAAACGATCGAATGAGACCCCCTTACCCACTCCATCCTATAAGTACAACAAGTGGAGCAAAGATAAGAAACCACCTCATTGGGGCAAAGGTAAGGGAGCACAAATAATTTAATATTTAAATCTGGCGGCAAGGTTAGTTAAAGTTAAAATCACCTTAGTCAAGCCAATTACATGTCCGTTAGGACCTGATATAAACCAGTGTCCTGCACAGTTATGTTCCTAAGAAAAGCGAAAACAGTGAACATTTTTTTAATACTCCGGTAATTAAACAAACAGTATTAATATAAACATATATCCTGATTCAAATAATTCACAAGTTGGTGCTCAGTGTTTTGTTATTTTAAGATTCGGATTTAACTGATGAACAGAAAGAGCAATGGGAAGAGGAACAAGTAAGAGCCGATAGAGATTGGTGAGTTATTTTGTAAGATATATATTCCATCAATAATTGGTTATTTTTAAAAATTTAGTTCACAGTGGTTCTAATAACCTGTGATAGTTAAGAACTTGATAATATGGTTACTGGTATTGCTAAGTGTAATAAGTCCTGCCATTTATTACTGTCACCTTAGAATGCTCTGTTTGAAAACCTTACAAATTTCACAAAAATTTTAATAGTTTAAAACCTAAAAAAAACATTGTGATAGTTTAAACTTGATAATTGATAATATGGTTACTGGTAAGTGGTATTGCTGGTGTAATCAATCCTGCCTTATCACTTATTACTGTCACCTTCGAATGCTTTGTGTGAAAACTTCACAAATTGCACCCTGTTGTAAGACATCACCCTGCAGGTACATGATGGATGAAGGTTACGATGAGAGCAACAATCCATTCAACTCATCATCGGACGAATACGTGCAAAAGAGGGAGCAACAGATAAAACAACAACGTAAAGAAAGGATGTCCGCTCACAGAAAACAGATTAATGAGGTGACACAATAAATTTGATTTAAATTTGCAATTTTCGAGTTTTCTTTACTTTAATGATAAGAAATTTTCACTTTTGCTAATTTTTATTATATTATTCTGCCAATAGTTTGTTTAGTTTGATCATATTATTCTTCTTCAAATTTTGACATCATTGATCTCCAGGATAACGAGCGATGGGAGAAGAACCGGATGATGCGAAGTGGAGTCGTCATCCAAACCAAGGTTGATGACGAGGATCTGAATGAGTTTGGAGGAGCAAGAGTTCATCTCTTCGTGCACAACATCGTTCCTCCGTTCCTCGATGGGAGGATTGTATTCACCAAGCAGTTCGAACCCGTTATACCTCTAAAAGTGAGTTGATGTTTAAATGCAGTTTCAGGTCATTGTATTTGTTAGTTTATTTATAAAGCTGGTGCCCGTTTGTTTAATAGTCTTGTTATACCTGTAATCTGTATACATTAATTATTGTATTGTTCAGTTAGTTTTATAAATTGAATTATTTTTCAGTTAGCTTAATGCTTAGAATTAATGAGCTATTAAACATTTCCTTGTGCACAAGTTGGTTAAGATCTATCGGTATTTATATTTTCGAATTATAAATCGACGAATAGTATAATGCAACTAGCTGCTACCTTATTTAAATAATTCGTTCTTATCTTAGCTGAACACATACTGAGGTACTTTTTTATATGACTATGTTTTAAATTTTTAAGCACATTAACTGGAAAGTTACTTTTTTACTTTGAGGTATTTTTTATGACTGCTTGTAGCTATTAAACTTATTGTCCGCGCATTAAGTTATGTTATGCTCAAACCAAGTAAGAATTACACAAAAACAGGTAAAATCCTTAAGGTAATTCTGCTTAAAATCATGTTGTAATATTGATTAATTTTTAAATCATAATTTAGTTATTAAGGCATAGTTTGAGCAGACAATAGGGTTGCAATTTGCTAGGTAGGGATTTAACATAACTTTATGCATACAACTGCCGTAGGACAACACGTGCGACATGGCGGTCTGCGCTCGCAACGGAAGTCTGCTCGTGCGGAAGTATCGGGAGCAGAAGGAGAGGAAGAAGTCGCAGAGGAAGGACTGGGAGCTGGCGGGTTCAAAACTTGGCAACATCCTCGGGATTAAAAAGGAAAACGATAAAGAGGTTGCTATATGACTATGTTTTTTAAATTAAAGTAAATTCCATAATGTATCCTATTATGCTAGATTAAATATATAAATTCTTTCAAACATTTTTTTTCCATGCAGTTAACCTTCCCACACACCACTTGGTTTGAACTAAAATCTATTTTTATTGCATTTAGAATCCTGATGAAGGCGATGAAAGTGACTTTAAATCTTCACAAAGATTCAGCCAACACATGGGAAAGAAAAATGAGGCGACAAGTGATTTTGCCAAAAGCAAGACCTTGGAACAGCAGCGTCAGTTCCTACCCATCTATGCAGTTAAAGAGGAGGTGATTTTAAAGATGTTGATTGATTTTATTATTTAATGTGTCAGTAGAACTTATGTTTCGTGATTCGCCTGGTTTTCGGTATTTTCGATGCGGTAATTCTGGGAAAGCTCTTAGTATTGATACAGTTAATTAGTGAATAGTGTTCTTTGTTTTAAATCTACATTGTTTATTTATTTATCCTCATAATCTTGCTGGGTTGTAGGGAATGCTTTAATAAACAAAATGTTTTTTATCCCATGAACCACTTTCATTTTCAGCTTCTAAACATAATACGAGATAACAACATTGTGGTGGTGATAGGTGAAACTGGATCGGGGAAAACCACACAGTTAGCACAGGTATTGTCAGTAGTTTTGATGATTATCTCTGTGGCAATGATATATTGTTGGTATTGGCTTATTCAAGTCTTGTAGACTATTTTACCTGAAAAATGGATTTTTAGCAATACATAGAGCTATCTAGAATGTTTTTTCTAGAATGTTTTATTTAAAAAAATTCCTTCCTGATTTGCAGTATCTTCACGAAGATGGTTATTCCAAGTACGGGATGATTGGGTGCACCCAGCCCCGTAGGGTTGCCGCTATGTCCGTAGCCAAGCGGGTAAGCGAAGAAATGGGGGTTTCCCTGGGTGAAGAGGTGGGGTATGCTATCCGATTCGAAGATGTAACAAGTGAGGTTAGATAATTTGTTATTTGTCATGATATATTAATTATACCCCATGGTCATGAGCCTTGACCTATTACTATGGTCTGATGTGACATACTATGTGATTCACTGGATATTTTTCTTTTATAAAAAGTAATATTGAGAAGATGTTTAATGTTTCACAGACTTTACAATTTGTGAGGACAATGTCCATTGTTTTGGAGGATTGCTGTGCGCATTGATTTATACCTTTTTTAAATATATTGACATATTTTCTTGAGGCTATCAAATTCACCATATTCTCGATGTTATTTTTAAGTGTCGAGTTATTGAAGAAAGGATTGATAATTTGCTTGTTCAGTTTACAGTTTTATTAGTAACAAAAATCAACTAATTATTTGGATAGGTCTATGAAGGAAATATTCTTGCTTAGTTAGGAATGTAGGAAGGCTTTCTGTGTAAAATAGGTAACTGTACATTATTTTAAATGCGAGCTGTTCATATTTACTCATTACCCCCAGAAAACCATCTTGAAGTACATGACGGATGGTATTCTACTCCGTGAGTCGTTGCGGGAATCAGACCTCGACACGTACAGCTGCATCATCATGGATGAAGCTCACGAGCGATCTCTCAACACCGATGTTCTCTTCGGATTGCTCCGAGATGTCGTCACACGGAGACGAGACCTCAAACTCATCGTCACCTCTGCCACGATGGATGCTGAGAAATTCTGTCATTTTTTTGGAAACGTACCCAATTATACAGTGAGTGCAGCACCTACTATTGTTTGGAAATATATTATATGTTTTTCCACAACGATGAAAAGTCCTGGCAAAGTGGAAATCATTCTTGATTGTCAGGTTACCAGGTTGCCATAGTTTTTTAAGTGCGTTAGGTTACCATAGTTCTCTAATTGTAAGGATGCAATAGTTCTCAGTATGATTTGTTGCACCACTGAACCCGTTTACCGCAGATACCAGGTCGAACCTTCGCTGTTGATATCTTGTTCAGTAAAAACGTGGTTGAAGATTATGTTGAGGCTGCAGTGAAACAAGCTCTTCAGATCCATGTGCAGGGGAGGAAAGGTGGAAACTTAATCTTAAAAGCAAAAAATGTTTATTTTTAGACATTTTTTGTTCTTTTTTTTTGCATAAATTTTAATACTAAACTTCATGATTTTCAATGTGTTCACTTTATTCTAATAAACTGATGTAAAACATTTATCTTCAAACTACTTATTTTGCACCACTTTTAGGTTTAACATATACGCGTTTTGTATTACGACATGAGTAAACGCTCAAAATTAGTTTCTACTTTTTCCTTTATAAATACCACAGTTTTTCTGATAAAGATGTTTGTTCCCTTTATCTATAAGAATCTTTGTGGTTTGCAGGAGATATATTGTGCTTCATGCCTGGGCAAGAGGATATCGAAGTGACTTGCGACACTCTCACAGGTAGCCCATCTTTGCTTTGTTACAAGAACATACTTATTTGATATATAAATTTCAGTTAGTGGTCAAGGATGGAAATAGATGCTTAATTTAATCTTAATCCTGACCATATTTAGTGTGATTGTGTCCCTGAGTAAATCACTCAACAGGCGTTGTTTTAATCCAGTAGATTTAAATGGACCGAACAAAAAATAAAGTTGTCTAAAACAGATAACAAGTGCTCTGACAGAGGATGAGTGTTATAGACTCCAGTATTTGGACGAGCCATGTGTACAATAAAAACGGTATACTCCAGTTTAATAGAAAACGTTCGCGGTAAACGTTAATTAGTTTTTTATGTGCGGGAGTAAATTCTTACTTGCACAGCGTGTGTCACGCCAGTAATTATGCGAGTATTACTTATGTTACTCGCGCGAATTTTTGGCCCTGCATATACATAATAACTATAACCTAATATGATCATACTTACACCAGCCTTTCTTTAAAATGTCAACATGATGCTTAACTTTTTTATTAAATTGTAACTGTAAGTTTTTTACTTAAGTTTATTGTTGAATTTATAATAGTATATGTCAATTTTTCTGCTTCACAGGGCTTTTGCTTCTATTCGTCAGTTTGTAAATACAGTCAGTTATGCCATTAAATGTAGGAAAATATCGTACAGCATGACTTCACATGATTATGTAATATGAGAAATATTCAGTCATTGCACAATTCCTTACTTGAATTTTAACCATTGTAGGCATATTTTTTCTCTGATGACAGGAGCCACATATTTCTATCCTTATTACTTCAGTCATTTATATTGTTCTTGATGTAAAACTGTGGAAGATTTTCCCTAAGTTAATTTTTGTTTGAATTGTTTTCCTCCTCCACCCACAGAACGCATCGAGGAGACTGGAAGATGTGGCTTCCTCTCGCTGTCCTCCCCATCTACTCCCAACTCCCCTCCGATCTTCAAGCCAAGATCTTCCAGAAAGCTCCCTGACGGGATCAAGAAAATGTGTGGTGGCCACCAACATCGCAGAGACCTCACTTACAGGTCGGTTGATTTGCTTCATAGCGCTGTTTGTTTTTATTGTAACTGTTTCATGGAGTTTTATTTTGGTTCCATCTTTACATTTATGTTAAACCTTACAATTAGGAAAATAAAAATAATTGTAGCAGCAAACCTTTTTAAGTGAAAATTATTAATATTAGAAGCTTTATTAAAAAAGCCTCTACTTATTATATTTAGAGGCTATAAGTATGCATGCATTACCCAGAAATGAGAAGGTTAGCCATAAAATTGAAGTGGTATAAGAAAAAAAAATATCTAAAATATTTTTTCTAAATATAAAATTTTATCGGTGGTTAAAAGGGTAATATACCAGCACATCAGCACATACTTGTATGTATTGTTTCTTGGTTTACTATAGACCCTATTGTAAGTTCATCATTTTTTTTAAATAAAAAATTGAATATTTATAAAGGTATTTAACATATTGCCACAAGCCCACAATCGAAATGCCACATTCCACATATATTAAGATGTTTGGTATTTAATATTGCTTCTTATTTGTACTATTGGTTCCACTGTAAAAGTAAAATGTCTGTATGGTAGGTAGGTAAAATATACATATGACAGCTAATAGATTGACGGACACTCTTTAGATAAAGGTAACACCCTGCTTGATATTTATTAGGCAAATTATAGGGTTGTACTTCATTATTATTTTATTGTTTTCAACCGCATTCTGATTCTTTTCTTTTAATCGCGATGGTAATAAATGAACTGCAGTCAAATTAATTCTATTGAAGATGTACATATTTCACACTATGTGGTAGTCATACTGCGATCTGTTAAAAAAATAAACGAAACAAATGGAATTGAATGTTGCAGTTGATGGGATTGCGTTTGTGATCGATCCAGGCTTCTGCAAATTGAAAGTCTTTAACTCGCGCATCGGAATGGATTCCTTGTCCGTCTTCCCCGTCTCACAGGCCAACGCTAACCAAAGATCGGGTCGTGCTGGAAGAACTGAATCAGGGTGGGTGATTTTGCATTGAAATTGAACTGTGTAAGTGAGCCACAGTATACTATATTATGGTGTGTAGTGCCATTCTTTTAACCAGTATTTTTAAAATAATATTTGTTAAATATGTTCCTTTACTTTGAACCTTAAATTGTCCATCTACCTATACTTTAAATCAAATGTATTAGTACCTTAACTTTCATATTTATAAGATATACTTCTTTGCTTTTACCGTAGTTATATTCCAACTTAATACCTCGAATTTGGTATATAAACAGATAGTATGACAGGCAAAATTCTTAATCTATCATGTCAGATGTCATGTATATGAATTACATATTATAATACATGTACACAAATATGCACCACTTTAATCCAAACCAGTGTGGCATACCGACTCTACACACTGAACCAATACAAGCATGAGATGCTGCTAGCCTCTGTACCTGAGATCCAGCGCACCAACCTTGCAAATGTTGTCTTGCTGCTCAAATCATTGGGAGTTCAAGATCTACTAAAGTTCCATTTCATGGACCCCCCTCCACAAGTAATCAAATATTAATATGAAAAAGATAGTTTAAACATCAAATGTTTTTCACTTTACTACGAGCTGGTATTACATTAGGACCTAAAGCAATAGATTCTTGTCCAAAGAGTCATTGTGGTTTAGCTTTTTTTCCATATTAAAGTCAACATTGGTTTGTTAAGCAGTGATAAAAAGTTTAAAATGGTATTTTTCATGTTTAGCACAGTATTCATCCATATTGTTTCATGCCCATGTAATAGTATCATACTATAACATCCACATTTCCACTGATTGGAAGTGCATTTGTTCCCTGTACCAGTGCTTTTGTATTATGTTGAGTATCAATCCTGGAAAAGTATATACTAGTGTGGTATGACACTCTTGGTCAAATTGCGCTATGTTAACGATTGAGTTTAGTCTGCTTTGCATGCAGGCTATATAAGTGATCGCATCGTAAAGAAGATGTTTGAATCATCACAATTTTTATAAACTTTACCCAAAACTGCCTCAAATTTAACATTGTTTATCCAAAGGACAACATACTGAATTCGATGTACCAACTGTGGATCCTGGGCGCCCTGGACAACACAGGTGCATTGACCTCGTGTGGACGTAGCATGGTGGAATTCCCTCTCGACCCCCCACTGTCCAAGATGATGATTGTGGCAGCTGAGATGGGCTGCAGCGCGGAAATCTTGGTAAATGTTGTTAAACTCTGTGCACTTTAGCGTGATAATGTAATTATCATCCTAGACAAAACAACAAACTTAAAATAAAAAAAAACAAAACGGTAAAAACCAACATAAACATTTAAAAACCCTTTCTAAGTGAAAAATATTGCGTTTGATATTATAATCCCGTTGTTAATCTTGGCCATGTATATATGAGTTAAACCACGATTGTTATGTATGTGTGTATACATCCATCCAAATATGTGGATATTCATGTATTAGAATATGTGGATATGCATACATCTAAATATGTATCAATATATGCAATATGCAATTTGATGAAATATGAAAATATATATCAATGCAATTTGATGAAAATATATATCAATATATGCAATTTGATGAAATATCCCCATTGTACAGATAATAGTGTCGATGTTATCGGTGCCGGCGATATTCTACCGACCCACTGGGAGAGAGGAAGAGAGCGACACGAAAAGAGAGAAGTTCAGCGTCCCTGAGAGTGATCATATGACTCTGCTCAATGTCTACCAGCAGTGGAAGACTAATGGGTAACTTCAATACTACTTTCTGCAATTTTATGTCCCTAGTAGAGCCACTCGAAAGGCATTGCTTAGATACATTTTTTTACACTGAGTGATAAAACTCCAGGTGCCTACATTTGAGATAATGAAATAAAATATAAAGCCATTATCATACTTCCTAGTTCATCATGGAGTGTCCATGAAAAAATTTTTGTTTTGCTCTTTAGCCCAAAATAAGGAATTTTTTCCAAATTCCCCATTATCCAGGTACTCTGCTACTTGGTGTAATGACCATTTCATCCATGCGAAAGCGATGCGGAAAGTCCGAGAAGTTCGATCGCAACTGAAGGAGATTGCGGATCAGCAGAAGATGAAGATCGTATCCGCCGGTAACGAGTGGGATGTCATCAGGAAGTGCATCTGCGCCGCGTATTTTCACCATGCAGCTCGATTGAAGGTTACTTTGCGTCACTTAAGCATGATGTCTAGATAAGCCTAGATATGTAAGGTTTGCGCCCTTATGGGAATTAGAATTGAATCAAAGTTGTGGAGTTGACAAAATAAAAAAACAACTTGCTAAAAATACGATTATCTGTTGCAACTTTGTGAAAGTGGTATTCGTTGCGACACTGTCAGGTTGATGATTGTTATGTAATCTCCCGAAATACATGTAATTTTTCATGTTTTTTTTACTTCGTAGTGACTTATGCATAAGTGCCAACATGGCAATGTTAGCTTAGAGGGTGTTTATTCTTTGCAAATAATTTAATTCTGTTGAAGCCTTACAATCATAATGCCATTAGCACCACAAAATGAGTTTTTCAACTCAGCAATGCAGTTCTTGAACCGGAGAAGATAGAAATTATATTTTTTAAATCTGAGTTGTTAACGCAGGGAATCGGGGAGTATGTGAATGTTCGTACCGGGATGCCGTGCCATCTGCACCCCACTTCTTCCTTATTTGGTATGGGGTTTACCCCCGACTACGTGGTCTACCACGAGTTGGTGATGACGTCAAAGGAGTACATGCAGAACGTCACCGCAGTGGAGGGCGAGTGGCTCGCTGAGCTCGGCCCCATGTTCTACAGCGTGAAGGAGTCGGCCAAGTCACGTCATGTAAGTCTTGCTCAGTGGAATTTGCATAATTCACTCTCCAGAGGTTGCAGTTAAAAAGTTAGCTTGTGGCGTGTATTTTTGCAGGAAATCCCTGGAGTTATGAAATCGCACATTCTCCGATTTCGGTTGATTTGGATTTGTAAAGATCAGTTCATCATTCATCTCGCTTTTTCTTTGCAATTGTTTTTATTTAAATATTTGGGAAACGACTTAATTTGTTACCACTGTGGGGTTTAAAAAATCAAATTATCGAAGTTGGGGTTTCAGAAAGAAAAAAAAACTTTAAGAAAGTTAAGTTTATGGTGATATATGAACAACTCATCATTGGAATTGTTGCGCAGCACACAGGTTGTGGTAAATGCCATTAATAGTTGTGGCGAATACAACAATGTAATTGACACAAACATGGTGCTATAATGTGATATGTTGCATCGGGTTCTTTAGCTCGCACCACGTCAAATTACACTAGACCTTCAGCCTGAAGCTAAACGACGCTGATATATACTTGCTCAGGAAAAACGAGCCGCTGCGAAGGAACGAATGTCTCAGATGGAAGAGGAACTCTCCATCGCACATGAGCAGATTAAGAAGAGGAAGAAAGAGCAGGAGAATGAGAAGAAACCGGGGACTGACATGTAATTTTTACATCTTTTGCTTCATTTTGTTCGGCTGAGTAGCTTGGTGTTGGTTAGTACGTCGCCTTTTAGTCAAAATGTCACATGATCGAAACTTGTGGCTAGCTAGTCGGCTGTGTCACTGGACAAGGCTCTTAGTAGGTTAGATTGCTATGTAAGAACGTATTAACCATTCACAACACACGACAATGGCTTTGGTAGCCCATCGGTCGACGCGAGGTAATCCGACGATTTTCCGCATGATAATGCCTCTTATGTATTCCCATTCACGTGGATGAAACATGAATATTCCAACCTATCCACCCGGTATGAGCGCGAGTCGGTTTATCCCATGACTTTAATTAAAATTTGATTGTCACAGGAAGCGTATTGCCACTCCGGGTCAATCGAAATCGAAGGCCTTGTCCACCCCAAGACGCACACCCGGGAGATTCGGTTTATGAACCGCACAAACAACCTTCAATTGGCGAACTCGCTGTACGTGAAGTGGTGTCAGAGAATGGCCGGTCGGATTCAAGCGGCGACATGTTCAACGACATCCTTATATTAAAAATGACGTCATCTGTGAATCGATTGCTTGTCAGAAGGTGCAAGTCCGATCATTGTAGGGTCTATAAATAAAACATTAAAACTCTTGACATGCCTCCTGATTTCACCTAATGTAATACGACAGATGAAATGCAGAGATTTGGCAGACGGCGATTTTAACGCATTTCGATCAATATGCCACCCAGAAAGTCGTATCCCGCGTGTCAGCGAAGAACTGACATAATGACATTTGGTAATGCGCGGGTCTGAGTGCAACTCCAGCGAAGTGTAAATGTCGTGTGGTTGGCAACCACAGATACCCTATTACTGTCGCTCCTGAGAATATAATGTGTTTTGTAAGAAGTTAATTGGGCGGAGGATTAGCGGTTGTTTGGCTGTTGTGCGTTTTAAATATTTGTGGTACCTTAGACTACGTTATAAAACAAGCCAGTTGGTTATTCGATTTCCACGGCAAGGGAACTTTGTGTGTTGTTTAGTCCGTCGAAACCCCCCTTCCCACAGAGTTTAATTTGGAATATTTTTCCTTCATATTTGACATATTCTGACTGTGTTAACACGTCTTCTCCTTATTCGGCCACATCGGAATTTACATCATGTTTTGTTTTTACGTCATAAAAGAGAGGACGTTGTACGAAATGAGAAGTCCGTGGATTTGACCTAAAATTAAATCACTTAATTTTTTATTGGTTTCATTTTACCCGCCAAACATAACCGCCCGCAAAAAAAATACAATCCTGTATTCAGGCGTAGCTTTAACTCACTCGTCCATTAAGCAGACTACGGCTAACGGGTGTCGGAAATGCATAAAAAGTATCATATTTTCTCTTGTCAGGGACACACCCATGTCATATGTTATATATTAGTAGACTACGAATAGGTAGTCTCGGTCTGGCGGACCTATATGCTATCGATTACGCTTTTGCAGTAACGTGTTGTGTTGTACTGCTACAAAACACCGACCAACTTAAAAATTCTTAATTGTTCCATTAAATTAATCATTGCAACACAGTTCAAATAAATGCCTAGCAACAAGATAAACACCCATTTACAAATACCGAAGTCCTTGGTAACTTTTGTTGAGAATATGCATTAAACAACACAACGGTGAGTTTTAACAACATAAGTAGGTGGATGTTTCACTGGTTTTACACAATTGACGCAGGCCATCTCTCATATGCAAATAATTAGCACAGCAAATATTATCCTGTTTACTATTGGTAAGTTATTTAATCACAGTGTAGGCGCAAGCGATACATTTGGGTTAGTTGGTTTAAAAATCGAAATACATTACTTCTGTCAAATGGATAAAGGTGACGCTTACGGGTTTAAAGCTCAAGCTGAAGATCTGGAAAACGAAGCTCTAAAAATCATCGACACCACTAAAGAATGGAACTATCTCAAAACTGTGGTGGGTATGCAAGACGTGGTATCTTAGAATTCTGTAAAAATACAAAGCTTCGTGCGTTTCAGAGTAATCTCAAGGTGTATTGGAAACCGTCGTCCCATTTCCACGGTAATATGTAAGTACCATTTAATATAGTCCACTATATGCAAGCTTTAAGGGCTCATTTATAATTTGGTTCAAAATGTGTTTTTTTTTTTATTTAGCTACAAGTTTGTTACCGAGGTAGACGAACATTTTAACGATGTGTACAGTACAATGATTCCACCCGATTGTAGCAAAGAAAAATTGAACTGGGACAAAAGTTTAAAACATTACGAACAGCTGCAGAAGTTATCGGAGGTATTGTTTATGTTTATACCTCCGCTATTTGTCAGTTGGTTATTTTCCACGAATAGATTCAAAGCACACAGTATATTTTATGTCTAGCCTACATTATACATATATATTGCTGTTACTAATTATTTTTTGGCCTATGTTCACACACACAGGACATATCGGTTGGATTAATCATTACCCCAACTGCAGCAATGGGCGTCATATCAAAGCGGGAGTTCGTTGATTTATATTATTGCAGAACCTATGACCGAGAATGGAGCAATCCAGGTGAGAATAACTGCGGAAACCCTAAACTGTGGGTTTGTGGTAATTTATAAATGACGAGTCTGACTTTACTACGATGCAATTTAAAAGTCAATCAATCAACGCCAAAAGTTGGCAAAACCACTGCTGTAAGATCATAGGAGGTGGTAGAATCCTCGTGTTTATTCCGATGGGTGAAATAGTGTAGCGGCGTGATGACACGGACATCCTTTCAAAATACCACGCCCCTGTTGGCCGACAGTTAATGTAGTGTGTTGATTGTAATAAAGCTACTTTGTTTTGTTATCTCACCCGCCTAACCCACTGGGTTTAACCAACGATCATTAAATAACTTCCCAAACACTTAGACCAAGTACTGGTTATGCTTTATTCTCACTTTGTCTGACAACTCGACGCAACAACACATTAGGATGATTATACATCGAGTTTTTATCCGTATATTTAAAAAATAGTTCCTCAATTTTTAATATGGTGTTTTTTTTATAGAATACGGAAAAACCTGTTGGATTTTCGGTGAGATAATGTTTTATTCGATGTTGTAGGTTTGTGCTGCATTACTAATAAAAAGGCAATAAATTATTAGCCCTTTATTGGTATAAAATATTTCTGCTCATCGCACGATCATGCTGGGAAACAGGTTTTGTCGTCCTTAATGTTTCATAGGATAAGAAATGGGCTGCTATTACTATTACGGTCGGGTTGTGTCGTACTTACATACGGGTTGCCGGGTCTATTGCAGTGTTCTACATATTTGATACAATTTTAGCTTTTAACGTACTGAAACCACTGGACTTTAAGATTGCATTGGTTAAGAACATTTTCCTAAGATGCGCAGAAAGGGATAGTGGCAAGGTCGAATCCCACACCCGCGTGATCAGCACCATATTCCATTCGCGTAGGTTTTAAGACCCCAGGACTGCCGAACAGTTTACCCACTATTTACAATTTATAATTGCCCTGCCAAGACTAGTTTTGATCTTTTTCAGGCAAATGCGCGACCATCCCAGATCGTCCAATCACAGCCGGCTGCGTGAGGGGGGTAAACTACCCTGGTGGCTACGGCGTGGCTGAAAACAAAAGGTAAATTCGTAGACATCGTGCATCTTATTAATGTTTAACAGCCGCCAATGAGTTTATTTAGGTCGGTGTTCCCCTTTCGACCTTGAACCTTGTACTGTAGACTGTAATCATTGTTTTATATCAAAAGCTTAAAACAAACTGCTTTTCAATGCCATGTAGGTATGGTTTAAACACTAAAAACTTTTAATCATGCGGTTGACGTGATCTTGCGCTTTTTAGGTTCCCGGAGAAATGTTTTCTCGAGTTGTACGTACATACCGACATAGGAGGAATGATACCAAGATCACTGGTGGAAGCATACTTGCCTCGTCAGCAGGTCCACTACGTCAACCTTCTCGTTAACGAGGTAAAGCGACGGAAGAAACAAAGAATTCATTGAAACCACTGTCATCTGTGATTTGTTAACGTTTCATAGTGAAAATATAAGTTTATTACTCGCTCGGTTGGTTGGTTGTCAGGAATATATTTCGAAGCAAATGTAAAAAGGGGTGCGAAATAATCAACAACAGTGCCCTCTCGGGACGGAATGTGCAGAGAAATGAAAACCGCTAAGTGGTGCACCAGAAATGCGCAGTATAGAGCCAACATAGTCACCGGTGACATAACAACAGCCGTTGTTACGACTTAAGAACAACAAAATAGAATAATAGCGCAAGTAGTACGGTCGGCGAACTTTCACTTGAACGTGGGTCGGGGAAGTAGTGACCGATGTGACTGAAAATCGGGCACCAGAATGTTCACAACTTTTGGTCGAGCTTAGGAAACTATTCACGAAGCTATTCTGGAATCATGTGGCGTGGCTGGAACGCGGAGGTGGGCCTGGAAGGAAATCCGGGTTTAGAGATTCGCGTTTATATAGCGCAGTGGTGTGCTGGCACGATTCAGGTGTCAATATCGGCTGCATTCATACGAGGCAGTGGAAACTCCAAACCGCTCGCGCTAGTGAAACGTGGGCGAATTTCCGCGCCGCCAAATTACAATGGTGTGATTGATGAGCGAATAAACGGAGGAAACTCTAAGAAACTTTGTGAGTTTCCTGTTGCGGTGACAGCGAACAAATCGAGCTTCGGCTCACTTACCCATTCAACCGGTTACACTGATTGCGTCATCGGCCGATGCCAACTCGTCGCCGCATCTACGATGACGTAATATCTCGGAGTTCGGCTCGACTGTGGCGTTGTTCGGCGAGTTTCCTCCGCATGGCGAGGTTATGTGAGGTAGGTTGGGACTGCGGGGATAGATGGGTTAAACCGGGTGTTGTTGTTGAATGATCACTTGGCTTAGCTGCCGAGTCAATTACACGAACATCGATTCATCGATTCAAGGGCCATTGTGACGTCACAAAGCGATTGGACACGCGGTGCGACGAAGAACACAAATTAAATTTACAGACGAGTGGATCACTCTGCTGTTGCGTAGCAACTGGCAGACAAGCGTTGAGGTGGCCAATCGGACAAGTTAATCGAATCATGTGACAAAATTTGAAATCCCCATGGATTGGAAAATACGCTCCACACGTCAATCCGACTAACAGACAGATCAATCGACAGGTCGAGCGTAGCGATAGAATCGACATAGGTAAGAGCTAATTCGTCACCACAGCACCAACCTGGCATGATCCGGTTCCGTGACGTCATCAACCCGAGGCGTGGAGTGAGTGACGTCATCAACGGAAGCGCGACTTCCGCGACTGATGATTGAACCGGTTCCTGTGTTTCCGCGATAACAACATATTAATAATTGAAATAAACTCGAAGTGTAAACAATTGCGAGGCGGTCTTACGTGCGAGATGGCTCTCAGAATGAGCGCTGAAGTCTTCCACTGACGACGTGGTGTACTGGCTGCACCAAGTGCAAAAGAATTCAAAAGTCCACTTTTTCGCATCTTTCAAGCGAATAAACGACAATTTTTTTCCCACGCCCAATCTGTCTATGGACTTCGCCATCCAATCCTGTGGACAACTTGGTGGTAAAATACAAAACAAAATCGATTTCGAGGAAAACATTGCACTGCAAACGCAGCGGGTGGCGTAATGTGTGTTCACTTGATTGCTTAATGGTTCGATCGCTTCTAGCTTAACATACTACCGTCTAATTATCTCGTACTTTAAACAGTGATGACCGAATGTGGTTGCCGGCGAACGCAGTGCTGCACAATTTAATGCCATAAACATACAGGAATCATTAACATATAACTAAATTATTTTTAAAGAGTGATGCTAAAATATGGTTGCCGTTCGACTAATTATGTACGAGTATGTTAAAATCGTTTCGTTGCAACACTGATAAAAAATCGAATCGGAAACACTGCGCGGCGATGATGAATGCGGGAAGACAGGCGAGCCATCGATCACATCGACGGGTTATTGTGGATCGTATATCAATGCAGTAAAAACGCCCATCAACCATTCCCGATGACGGGTCACCGTATTTCATTACAAATATTTGATTACAAAGCCGAAGATTGATACCGACGTTGATCACGCTGTTTGCCCGAGGATCATAAAACCATCAGCCAAGTTTCAGCGGCGGCGCGGCGATGTGACGATGGAAAATGACCGATGTCGCTCAGTCGGCCAAGGTACCCGATTTCAGCCAAAGCACCTCGCCTATTTACTTATAACCAGTATTAATATTTTGCATTCTGTATGCGCTGTTGTCACTTCCATGATTTGAACAGGTCGGTAGTGCGAAATCAACGAACAAGAAATGATAATACACTGCGAGCCACCTGCTGAATGACTGGCGGGTGTCGTTGTGTTGTAACAGCGGATTCGGTTAAAACAGTAGGTACCTGTACGTATTCCACTGGCAAACTGCATTCATCTGATATGCGCTGAGCATCAGCTTTCGTCAGCATTGATGATGTTATCTCACGATGTGACGTCACAAGGCGAGAAAAGCTGACGTATAACTTAAGTTTCTCATCTTTTGTAGGGGAAAAGCAACGAGAATCTATCAAATACAGAATCATGTATGTGAGATTTTATTAGCGACAAATCTGCCATTTTAATTAAATTTTAAGGTTGCGTACGGTCAGCAAAGCACAGCATATCGAAGTGAAACTGAAACTAGTATGGAACAGAACGGCCTTTTATAAAGCGTGGGCAGCTACGTCATCTTTACTAACAGAAAAACACAGGCCTACCTTCCGACGATCGATATTGTGCATCTTTCGGCGGCTTTTGGAGGTGAACACCATTCCGTGGTCTTGCTGGTTCGGTTAAAGTTGGCGGGACCGCGACGGTTGACAGGTTAGTCGAGTTTCTGTTGACGCCAGTGAGCGCGTAGGAGCTGGGAGGGGGCGTTCGCCTACGCTCGTGATCCATCAGTTTGCGATCGACAAGATCCTGCATCTTCTGCAGAGGGTTAACGTTCGGTTTCGAGTCTACGCATTTCGGATCGACCAAATCTTCAAATATGGAGAAACACGACTTTTTCGGGGGAACAGGAGACAACGTGGAAGAGCTGGAAGAGCGATTCTTGCCGCCCTCTGATCGCGCATCGTTTACCGAAAGGAAACTGTTCTCCAACTCTGGTCGATTGACGATCTTCAGCATTTCCTGGATCGGGTTGACGTCGGTTGGCGAAGAGGATTCAATCCGCAGTGGAGCGTAACAGTGTTCGGATTTCTTTGCTTTCCACTCTGCCTTGGTCGTCGCCGGTGCTGTCTGACCGGGTTTCAAGTACGAGAACAAGCTGTTCATGTTGTCTTTCAAACTCTGCAGAGGGTCCTTCGTCGGTAATGTGCCGGAATACGCGGAGATGGTTCGGTTATTCGCAGCACTCCTGGGCGGCGAATGTGGCATGGGAAACGGTTGTTTTGGACTTGCATTGTCGCTTTTTTTAACAGTTAAATCCAGCGGAGAATCGTTGCTTTGCCTCTCAGCCGTGGTTGCTGCCAGTGGAGTAGTTACCGGGGACTTTTCGTGATGGACGTGACCAAAGGAGTTCTTTGATTTGTGATTATTAATGATTTCCTGGTCTTTCATGGAGGTAAATAGATTGAAGCTGCGGCGACCATCGTCGTTGTTATTCGATTTACTGGTGGGATTTTCCACTTTACTGATAGCGCTTTTGATCGTGCTTTCTAGTGATTTAATGAAATCGCAATTCGATGTCTCTTCGCGCGCTTCAACGTTAGGAAGCGGTTTGGAACCGTTGACCGATTTGCTGTTAGGTGATGAGATGCGATGAGCGCTTTCGTTGGACGACGATCGAGAACTTTTATTTGGGCGATGAGAATACTTACCAGTGTCACTTAAACTCGGTGAATTTTTTGTTTGGGAGTTTGAGGTTAGAGTTTGGGCCTGAAACGGAGTAGGAAAAATGAAATCGTTCAATGTCGGGAAATGTGACGCAGCGATCCTGTGCTCGGTCAAGCTTTTCAACGATTGAAACTTTTTATTGCATTCCGTGCAGGTCAAAGCTTGGTCGGCGTCGGCGGAAGTCGTCGTGGCGTTCACAGTGGACATGAGGGGAGGGAGGAGGGTGGGGAATCCCGGGGGATAGAGGGTCGGCAAAGTAGATTCGAGCATCGATGGTAGAAACGGGGGAGCGGTAAGATTGGAGGCCAACCATGGATAGGAACACAGCAAGTTTGCACAAGCTGCTGCAGCTGGATTTGCCGACATCGCTAAAATACAGGACGTAATTATTACATTAATAAGCAAAAGCTTTAAGACGCCCATACCTCCCAATAGCGAGAAATAAAACGGCGATTGAGACAGTAAGGCCGCTTCTTTTAATGACTTCTGGTAGTTGCTGAATTCTGCGGCATTGGTAGGAGGAGTGGCATTCCGTTTCTTAATACCAGTTGGGAGTTCGGGGACTTCATTTTTCTGGCTCCACAGTCGCAGTGAGGGCACGTCCTCATAGTGCTTCGTTTTAATCATATGTACGCTGAGGTCCTGTGGTAAAATAGTCTATGTATTTCAAGCGCGATCGACGCAAACACTTGAGAAACTTAAACTTGAAGCTCTAAATACCTGCAACGACTCGAAGAGGTTACCGCAGCCCATACACGTCAAAACTTTATCAGCTTTGCTTTCGTCTTCTATCAAAGATCGTCGTTTTGTCCTCGGCTCTAAAGATTTCTCATCTACGCCGACAAAAAAAACGTTTTGTTTATTACGGCTTCGTTGCACCAGGGGGAAGTAATATTAGGCTTTAGCACAATAACAGGAAAATAGCTGTCCACCAGACGCTGTAACAACCATGTAAGTATGTTTGGCACTAAGAAGTCGACAAGCAAATCTGGTTATTTACCTAGCTTGCTTGGTGGGTTGTTCGTGTCACGGAAGTGCCCGGTTTTATTCATATGCACCGTCAGATCGACCAGTGTACTGAAAGGGTCGCCGCAGTCACGGCAGTGGAACTTACTCGCCCCCGTGAACACAGTGCTGTACAATTTATCCTGAAGAGTATAGTTTACACATATTTAACATATGGCGGTGAAAGTTCGGTGCACCCTGCTTTAACACAGCTAACGATTCATGACTGCATAACATTGTATTTGCTGCCTTACATATATAATAGATTTAAAACAAATAAATCACCATGGAGCCACCTCTAACGTACCTGGATAGGGGAAGTGCCAATTCCAGCCATGGTGGCCGATCGTTTGAGATTGGTCACGTGGGAAGTGGATGTCGGTTGTTTGTCATTTCCGTTGACACACCATCTATATCGCTCCGCCTTGCTTTTGCTTAAACAGTTGTTGTCGTTTCTCTGCAGGTGAAATAAAATTCAATAACATTCCAAGCGAATGTTACAGTCATGCGCTTTCACCAACTTAAGGTGCGCAATGGCGCAGACGACATATGAAAACTAGCGAAATGTTATGCTGATAAAATAAATTACACAAGACTGTAGCTTGGCTTATATACCTGAACATTCACCCAGTTGTTGGAACATTGGTCGTACAATTGCTTCTGTCGCAACATTGCGTCCATCAGTAGTTTTTGCGCATTCGTCAAGGAGGCAAGGTCTGAAAATTACACGATGCACACTTATCAACTTTACATACAAAAGAAAGACTGGACTCCACTACATATAAATACTGTTTATATTAGACCAACTAGTGTTTATTACTGTCTTATTGCTACAGTATACGATTCACGATTAATTGTCCTGTCTCAGGATATAACTCGTACAGTCCTCTGTTCATTTGTTTTTAATAAGCTTGTCTATCGCTCAGAGCCAATTATCAATGAACCGACACTTTACATTATACTGTCATGATATTAGATTGAATTTTATTTCAAATCTAGATATAAATATATATCGCCAATGGGCTAATAATCTCAACATATTATGCTGCTAAGGTGTTTATATTTCTTAAGAATGAATCACCTGTCTAAACTACCTGTGAGCTACATCCTGTATAAATCACAAACCATCATTTAAAAATGATTGAAATGAATGGTTTATCACTACGAACAAACAACGAAAACAGGCCGACCTGTCTCTCAAACGTTTTAATTCATTAATATATGCATTGAGCTGTAAATTTGCTTCCTTCTAACAATTTACTGAGTGCTCATTTCCCGCCTGTCACTGAATTTCGGCACTTAATGGAAGTAAATTAAATCAACTAGATGTGATATTTACCACAAAAACGAGGATCGTCTATGTTCGGCGAGGTATTGATGTTTGGCGAGGAATGACCACTTCTCGGTGGAGTTTGTGCCTTGTTTGCATTTCTTGCTGCAGAGATCGCATGATCGGGTTCTGTGCTGTCGAAATTCTGGTTGCACTGGTCATCGCACTGTTGCTTGGATGGCGAAGGGCTAATTGTGGGTGATCCTGGAGGTCTATTTGAGTTCAGAAATTACACGATGCTTAAGAATATATTAATTTTAATGTATCCTATCATGCCTTTATATACAATAATGCCGCCAATCAAGCGACACATTAACATGGTTCATCACTTCCCTTACGATTAAACCTTTCCCGCAATATAGATGAACATGTACTTAACTCACCTCTTAATGCCCTGCTTAGCAGAATTCTTCCATGTCAGTTTGACGGCGTCACCAATGTAGTCTTTCGTTTCGTCAAAGTCCTTGCGATTTGCACAAGAGTTTAGGTTACTATCCAGCAAAAAAGTCGTCGTAAACTCCACTAGCTTTTTGCAAGAGGTGTCCATGGTATTTTGGTTGCAGCTCTTTTTCTCGAATTCGATGTGATCTACTCCATTTTGAACTAAATTGCAGGAAGTGTCAGAGTCCACTACAGCGTGCCGTGCCAAATTTTCTTTACAGTCAGTCAACACGTTCCCGCTGTTCGTTTTCTCAAAATCTGTCGGAAATAAAAAATATTGCAGTCAATGTGACATGTGCAACCACGTACACACAGTTCAACCAAATCTTGTGGTAAAATAATCAAATATACATTCAACCTGCAGCTGATTACAAACCAATACTAATTAGTAAAACAAGGGGAATTAGTTTGTTAAACCGAAAAGTAAGATCGATACCACTACCACTATTTATACCGCATTGCAAAATTTCCCTTTACTAACTCAAACGCTCATTTTACACGAATAATGGCTGTTTTCCACCCTTAGGGTGAAAAGGCAGTCACGGAAAATCACATCAAATGGTTCAAGTATGAATGCTCCCGAAAGAAAAGGAACAATTAAGCTTCAATTTGTCGACCCTATATTAATGTGGATCACGTTTTCCATTCATCGAAGGAAACAAATGGCAGGTTAAACCACACAGCTGTCAAGTCATATTCCGTCCAAGCTTCCACGAAACTGTAAGAAATTCACCGATCAATCACAATTCGACCCAATGTCTTGTGAGAATGCTTATAAATAGAAAAAGTGAACCAATCAGCGTGGTAGTATGGAAGTGCAATTACGACTGGGTGGTTTTAAGGGTGCTAATTTCGCATATCTTGGTCGAAACGGTTCTTAGGGCGGCAATTTCCTGCTTCTGTACAAGCGGTTGGGATTGGCGACAATCTGAGACAGAGGGATCGCAGTGGGAAAGAGGGAAGGGGAAATGTTGGTAATGCATTGCTGGGAGCCAGTGCGATGAACAATTGCCGACCATAACAATGAACATTTAATAATGGATTTCCAAACGCACAAATTGCTTAATACTGCCATGGTAATCGATTCAACGATTAAATCTAATGGTCCCCGATGGTAACCGTTGAAAAACAGTTCTCAAAATAACAGATTAACTGATGTCTTATTAGTGGAATAAATTCGTCTTAAACTGGAATTTCTGACTTGGAATCACACGCAACTGACAATATAGAAAGATATTAGTAACATACATAAATTAATGAATTTCCTGAAACTGTCCTCCTAAGTCAGCCACTGTAGTGCACATAGCTGCTTTACTGTCGGACTGCATATGATCTGCCTATGCATAAGTTATTTAAATGCGGAAAGCGCTCCGCCAGCAGACTCATTAAGTTTTACGCAATTTACCGGTCCTTTCCATGAGATGAAACCAGGAAAATAACTGTTGCTTGCATAAAACGCGTGCTGCCTCGTATGCCATTAATTCGAGTGGCTTAGAATAAGCGCTTCGACCGACGCCTCACCCCTGTCGGCCGTAAATTGGATTCCTGTTTTCTCGCGCATAGAAACAATAACCCTGATTGATGGACGTGCGCTGACACTGACAGGCGTGCCGCACACACCCGCGCGAGCTAATGACGCAGAGCAGGCAAGCACCATGATAGATAAGCTGTCCACGACGACCGCCGAGCAGCCATAAATCCTCGTATATTGTGTTTTGTTGCGCGAACGAGAGACGGTGTTGCCGAGTATTTTACG
Organism: Ciona savignyi; assembly: GCA_000149265.1. NCBI lineage: Eukaryota > Metazoa > Chordata > Ascidiacea > Phlebobranchia > Cionidae > Ciona > Ciona savignyi. The sequence goes on from CH003350.1 coordinate 375,733, forward strand.
TTAACTAAATAGAAATTACGACCAAGCAGGATATTGCGACACTGATTTATAGATAATAAAACTGACACTTCACTTATTGCCAGATCCGACTAAGGTCACGAGCACGAACTGAAATGTTTTACAGGGACATGTCGACGCCTAATTGCGAAATTAAATTTACTGTTCGGTCGCTTTGAAATAGAACATTTAATAATAACACGTGCTTAGATGTATTATTACTGTGGAATTATCCGCTCCTTGAGAACGATATTTTGGTGAGTTCTTGGATAACAATCGCCATCGAATTAGAATTGCGGTCATGGCTACACTTATTTCGGTCATAAAAGAATAAAGTACGGATTAGCTTCGTCGAGTTTTATATTAAATCGTGGCGCGTTCCACTACTTAATAAAGGGTTCGACACCGGTTTGATGCCAACATCCAGCCTAATTATTTATATACATCAGCACATGGCCACATAGGCGTGCCGTCATATTGACTTTGATGCTATCAGTTAACAGGTTGCTGGCATAATATTGGAAAATGGTGCGATAAAAGCCAGTAACACTACTAAAACATATATTATAATTACAAATCGAAATGTTAAAATTTGAAAATGACTTTGGGTTTTTCAAATAATTTATGACGGGAAACACTGATCCCAGTGCTTCCGGTGGGCCAAACAGCTCTATAAATCACACCTCGCCGTCGAGTCGGAAAGGCAGGCCGAATTTGTTTAAAAGTAATTCATCGGGTTCGTACGGGAGGAAACAATAAAGCGTCGGAGGGACGGTAACATTAGGCAAGTGACAGAAGCGATAAATTCTCATTCTCCATCCTGCGTTCTTGTTAACCGAATAATCCATCACGCGGGGCACCCTGTCTTGAATATTGTACGGACGAAGAGAGAGGGAGAGAGAACTGCATTCCATTATTTTGGCAACCTGACCTAATTTTTGAATGGGCATTTATTCAACATACCTAATAATATCTGTTTTATAAGTATAAAATAACTAAAAGGTTTTAAAAGCAGAATAATAGCTAAACTATTGCTTCAACAGATTTTTTTGAAACACGCCTTTTTGTGAGCTTTCTGCAACAGTCCTCCGAGCCTCACTCGATGTTACTAGCATGAATTAAAATATCGGAAAAACTCACAATTTAAGCGTTAACATGATCGATATATAGTTTCCTGTTCGACTCGTATCTTTTGCTCAATGTCCCTTCCTCTGCGTATGATAATAAACACACTAAACGTTTCCATTTCGATATTCTAAGAGTTAAATCCAATAGAGATCTGCCAACATAACAAAAACATCGTCGCACCATAACATGAGCAAGTGTCGGGCACGTGCGACAGTTTAATCAGAGAGCCAGCCTTTCTCTATCAAGTGCTTATGCTCAGCCACAGTGTGTGACACGAACCGCGGTCGAACCGCACTGAGACCGAGGTGTAGTCGATTGATTGACAGGCAGCAGCTCGCTCAATAATATCTTGCAGACGGAAAGAAGCGGTCAGAAAATCGAATGGAAAATATTTAATTGGTCGGCTCACCCGTCTGATCGCATCAAGTCTACTTTGATCACGAAGCGGGAGATTAGACCGTCCATTTAATCAGACGATTTATGCAAAAAACAAATGGCATAAATATTTACAGACGAATAAGGCGTAAGGGTAATCCAGATATATATAGGCCGAGTATTTTTTTGTACATCCAGTTTAAAATAAAAACTAATTAGACTTTGAAAATTATTTCATTATTTGTAAAAAAATATTCCAAGAAACTTATATTTCATGTAAATTTAACTCGCCGTCGCCATCATGCGGCTATTGAATTGAAATGGAACAATAAACCAAAAATTTAAACAAGCTATAAATCAAATATAACGACGATATCATTGTGTTCTAACTGTAAAATGGCTAGAATGGGCGACGTGGGAACGCTTGCTTCACCGTAACACAGGTTATTGCTTTTAGAAATAAATATAAATCCTTGGAGTGATTAATGGGGTGTCATATTCATTTAGAAGCACCTTTTGTATAACTGTTCTTTGTTATACAGGCCTTTGTAAAAATTCTAGAATCACCCTTTGTGATACTGTAGATAAAATCGGAATAATTCGAGAGTATTTTTATACCCTGAGAGGTTGGGTCGTTTATTGAATGCCGCTGACGATACGAATTTGGACATAGTGTTCCAGTTATGCTGTAAAATGTGACAGCTGTCAACGGGATGTCGATAATAGAGAAAAAACGTGTAAGCAACTACCGGTTTATGAGCGCACGAGATTTCAAATATAATCTGGGGTATATTAGGAATTACCAATCTACTTGTTGGACGTTGTAGAAATCCAAACCATTTAGCACGTATGTCTGGTTCAAACTAGATGTAGAGGTTATCCGTATACTTTTCTTTTTATAGCGTTCTTTAAATGACTATCAAGTCGGGCAAATGCCAATATTTTTACCCTAGATTTATCGCCAACACAAACATTGTCTCTCGCTATAAATGAAAGGTATTTGGAAAGCCACAGTTGCCAGGTCATACTTCGATTTGCCATTTCCGCCAATTGGGCTGCAGATAAGAGCAAAAGAAAATATTGATACGTTTTCAAGCTGTCAATCCATATTGCTATTCGAATATTAGAAGGGCTAGCGAGACACAACGCATTTATAATTGATGAAACGATTCCGCTTGACGGTAAAACTAGTCAAAATAATCCATTAAACTTCAGGTACTGTTACATGGACAGTGTGTGTAATCGGACATTGACAGGCCACGACTGGAAAACAAACAACGCCAGAACAGAACATCGAAGTAAGACGACATTGTTTTGATCCAGAATGGAAAATGAAAGGTAGTCAGTCCAAACAGATTGTGGGAATTGAGGCTTGATAACAACTTCAATTATGATGGATCGAAATCACTTTATCCGGCCGACCTAACGGCGACCTTTCCTAATAAGCGCCGCGATCCATAGAAACCCTTAACATCCATCGTAATCGGGTGACGTCTCCCACTCAGTCTGTCTGCTATTTACAATTGATTGATGGGCGTCGCGAAATATCTAACACAACAAGAAGCTGACTCTAAGGTATATTTGAATGAACATACTACTTTGGCTACTTTAAGATCAATAAATAAAATCGGCGATGTGGAAAGAGTGGTTGATTAATGCTGTTTGGTTTAAAACGATATTACTTGAGATAGATTGCCACTGATATATAATACCGCAGTTTAAATGGGAGAAACCCCCTTAAACAAGTCAAGAGATACTACATGGCGCCTTTCCACAATACAGTGCTCATTAAGTGCGAATTTGAAAGGCTTCCATCATGATGCGATATCCATCACTGTCTTTTATGATCGCGTTGACCTTTTTTGTGGCTTTCTTTCCGATCATATTTGGAGGCACTTCTATGTGCGCGAACTGCTAATGTAAGCAGTAAAATACACATGTAAAGTGACGATCCATCAATGTCATTATCCACGATCGCCTCCCTTGTTTACGAGATGGTAAAAAATGTGCCGTGTACACATATACCTTGATTTTGGAACGACGGGTTTAAAACTACAACACCGTATTCATTACTTAAAATACGACACTAAAATGCATGATTAATGATCCAAAATTCCGTTGAAATATCGACGTGAATTGTTTAACGCTAGATTAGGAACATTTGGTTTGGTAAACCAATGCTAATTCTGTTTACTTGGTTTGGTGAACCAATGGTAATTCTGTCTACTTGGTTTGGTAAACCAATGATAATGCAGTTAACCACATCTTTTTTACTAAAAAGGATTAAGCAGAAAGACCAATAAAATATTAATCTCACAAAATAGTATTTGCTGGATCAGCAATTACATGCTTTCTAGGTAAGAGCCATTTATCTGCTGAAGCCGTCAATCAATTCTTTAATCAAGGCCATCTACACTAAGTGATTCACTGTTATTACATGGGAATATACTACAGAGTCATTTTGGGTTTAATGGAATGCCTACAGGGTGACTACCAAAAGTAGTAATACATGTAGGTGTCAAGCGGCTCGAATTACGGTGGTATCATTTCCTTGTTGCCAACAAGACAAGATTAAAAGTAACAATGTGCTACCATGTTCTTAATTAAAACAAAAAAAACATTTGTCAATTTTCAGTGACATGCCCACCAAAAAAAATAAGCATTTTTAATTCAGCTAATCTAACCTGTTATGCATTTTAATTTTGCTAAATACTTATTATACACCCCAGCAGTTGTCTTACTGCCAAAAAAACTTGACTTTTATCTGGAAGTCAAAACAATTACAGAGGCATTCCAAATACACATAAGTAAAAAAAACAACTCAATTACAACAAAAGTTGGCATGTTGCTGGAATAGAACAGTGAATTAAGAATTCTATTTGTACAGGACAGGGCACAAGAATTTTCTTTGTAGACTGACACTTCAAAAAAGAACTTAGTTGTACCATGACGAATTGATTTGACAGGAAATAAAGCATGATGAATGAAAGGCTTTTGTGTAAATTTTAATTTCCCTGGAAAGATTCAGGCTTCTGTTAGTGACATGACTCGTTCTTTGTCTGTCAATGTATACTGGAATTACTGGATGCTCGTTATGTAACAGCAAATACAAAACAACATTATATGTGAGGGTTCATGATATATTTTTAATATGGTTGCATAATTTTTTTTTGCCCCAGTAATTGGTTCTAAGTGAAGCTCTAAGTCCTAAAATATATTTGATAACTTAACACATATAAATTAGAGCAATCACCTTTTTTCGCTAATTGGAGTACAATGGTAAATAGTAATCATAGTACCAGTAAAGGTTAACACTAGTGACAACCCAATGATTGACGACGATTAGGCCAATTTTACTATTATACAGTAACATCTACAAAAATGTACATAAGGTAGCATAAGTTAAACACTAATGTTAATTTCAACAAAATTCTTCGTATTTCCATGTCAACACACACACATAGTCTATACCAGAAATTTAAAATAAATTTAAAAATAGATAACAGTGCAAAAGAGACTACTTTTTAGTTTTAGAGATCACACACTTGTTTCTATTTATTTTGGTTTTAGTACTTATATATTTTGGTGTTAGAACATCACATAGTCTAACAGTCACCAGCCCAACACAGAATCTTTTGGTAAAAACACTGATATCTTTGGTTTTGCTAACACTAAAAATGTTAAGAATGGGTACTGGTAACATAGCTAGCAACACTGCTGCCACACACCTCCAAAGATGGTATGTACACAGCCACTGTTGCAGTGTGAATCAAATAAAGAAGTGTTTTTAAAAGTTAACAGAGGTGGCTGTGTTTAAGGCTAATTGACATCATTTTTCCTTAGTTGCACTTTTGGTTGCATAGTAGATCAATGGTGGTTATCGACGGCAGCTGATAGTTGTTATAAAAGTGGCCATAAGCAGACATGTTTTCAAAATTTACCCTAATGTTTAGTCACCTTGGTCTTGGGTATGGTAATTAATAACCATTGCCTTGATTTTAAAGCACTTACATGTATCATTAAAGTATTAAAACAATATCAAAGGATATTCATGTTGCATTTTAATTATAACCTAAAAAATATAATATATTTTGTTGTTTCACAGATCTGAATAAATTAAAGAATTATATCCACTCCATTTAATCATTTATTCTCTTCTTTGTAATTGACCTGGAGTAAATCTTTTAACAACATAAATAAAAACATGCCTTATAATTATCCCTAAACATTATGTACCGTACCAGTACCACAATATGAAAATAATACCAACAAACCTATTTCACTTTGCTATGGTTACTGGAAAGATATAACATCCTATTTTGTGGTGCTGGTAAATAATATCAGCTAATGGATATCTGACATGCAATATTATTAAATGGCTTACTGTTAAGTTTTTGAGGTGTCCCTTGTTTTTTTCTGGTCATTTTCCAAACATGTGTCTTGTTTTGACTTCTGACGTCCTTTAGTAGTTCATTTTAATTCATGTGCTTTTTCTCTTTCTTAAAAATGTTTACAACCGATGCAAAATATATCAAATGCTTTTTAACAACATGTCTAACCACCGGCTACAACAATAACGTTATCACAGCCCTCTAATTCCGCAGTGTGGAGTGTTAAATGTGAGAGTGCAGGCCTAACTTCGTATAGGAAAAAAATAACACTGAGAGCATTACAACATGCTTGGAATTTTATTACTACCGGTACCGGTTCTTAATTTTTCAACCGATAATATTCGAAAAAAATCCTGAATCATTATTTATAATTTCCAGATAATGTATTGACTTTGTGAATAAACGGGTTAAATTAAAACAGAAAGAACGTATTAATCATATACAACTAACTACAATTGCTCCGGTAACCCGAAAAATAATTGGACAATTGCTCATGTGATAACATCCCCAGCGTTTTATTTTTATTTTATAGTGATAATACATGATTATCATATTAAAATTTCGCTACTCCCCTATATTGTGTTTTAAAAGAGGCTCTTTTGTCCTACTTGCGGACGAAACTTATTAGATAGCAACGAGAGACAGTAAGGTACGCTAACGCTAAATTATGGTTTTCCTATAAATTTTGCATGAAGTTGAGAAGCTTTTAATTATTATTACATGCTGCGTGTTAACAATTTTTTACTTAAACTCATTTACTTCAGAGTTTAAATGAGCGGAAAGTCTACTTTACTAAGACGGCCTAGGCCACCCAAGAAAACCATCTTACCACCAATTCAAAGCGACAGAAGTCAACAAACAAACTTATCGTTAAGAAATCGTGAGTTATACAATGCACCAGTGTGTCGTTTAATATATAAATATATGGGTAGTCTGATAATTGTATATTTTTATTAGATGCCTCACCAGACCTTCGAACTGTACCAAGCTCCACATTTGATGGCCTTCAGTCTCCAGTACCAACTATGCAATCTGAGTATGAACCTATTTCTACTGATGGGAACATAAAAGTGAAGAAATCAACATCATATGCTCCTAGCACAGATGATACTGCAGGTTTGTGTTAGAACCAATTTTGTTGGTTGAATTTGTCATTTGTGTCCCTAAACTTACACAGGGTTTTCGTTTAACTTGTACTGGTAGTGGAAGTTCGAATTTTTAAGAATATGATACAAATTAATTATTTTTTAACTGAGATAGTTAATATTAGTACATATATTTAGACAAGCCAACAGTGATCATGTTATGTACAGTGTAACAGAGATATTTCACATATATTTGTTTGTGTACAAACTGAAGTATAATTTACGAAGCAAATCATATATATACAAAATATCAATGTTAAGTAATATATACAATTAAAAGATAATTTTGTCACAGCAATACTTTTACAAATAAGTTAAGAGCATTGTATTTTTGCAACTCTCTGGAATCGATAATTAGAGCAATGTTCATAAAGTTCTCAGCCCAATGACATGCAACTAGCAAGTGGTTGGTTTTGAACCCTCGACATCTACTGCTAATGGTCTAAGCCTTTACATCTTGCAAGATTTTGTGTTTAGTAGTTTAGGGCAATACATGAATACATCGAGCAACTGCCTGTTTTGGAACGCACATAGTTGTAAAATGCTGCTACCCTTGTTTAGTTTAGTATGCTAAGGTGTAAGGTTGTATATCTCTATGGCTCCGATTTTAGTTCATTTGAATTTACAAGGTTGATAGTTTTTAAATTTTGTAAGCTTAAACTTTCAAAATGCTGTGACCGCCAGGAGATACTGGAGGAACATGGAGTAAGAAAGGATTGGTGTTGCCATACAAACCACGTGGTCCGGATCCGTTTCCGATTCGCCAACCTCGGCAACCACTGGAGGTCAAGCAAGAGCATGTTCTTCCTGATGATTCCTACTACCAACCAAACGTAGAGTTTAAGTAGGTGATCTTGTGGACACTTTGATGAACTGTTCCATGTCCAACCAATTAAAAAAGTGTTGGTCAATCAGTGTTGTAAATTTAGTTTGTACTTTATAACTTACCTTAAGATACTTGGTGTTTGATCAATCTTTCCTTAAAAGTTTGATTAAAAGCTGCCTAAAACATTTATGTCAACTCACCATGTCATTTGTTTTTGCATTATAGCTTTATTTTTGTTGCAAGGTTAGATGACTTCTTGTTGAGGAACAAATTACCAATTCCCTCCCACCCTGCCATTAAAAAAACAGTTCTCTCGCGTGCAAACTATCAAAAGTTAACCAGGTATGACTGGAAAAGCAATAAGTTTCAAAATGTTGAAATAAAATGATGTTATAACTAGATGGCTTCAAATGGATGGTGATAATAAAGATAAGCCGACACAACTTGCCAAGATAAACATTTCTGAACAATCAGAACTCCAAGTAAAACAGAAAAGAGTTCCACGTCGACAAGTTCTACTCGGTAGTGATTCTTTCGAATGAAATTATTAATATTATTTTGTAATCATATTAAATTTTCAAACAATATTTATTCCAATACATTATTGTATATTATATATTTAAGTTAATTATTTAGTTATGTCCATTAAAAAGATAACGGTAAGTTATATGTCTAGTAAAAGGTCGATACAAAAGTCCTTCAGGTAATTAATTATAGATAAGTAATTACACCTTAACAGGACAGAAATCCTGAAATGCCTTTTCCATATTATATAGTGTGGGATCTTTAAATTCAGAAAACATTGTGATATTGCCTAGCAAATATCCTTTGTGTAGTTAAATTAATGTTAACCAAAAAAAATCTGCAGAAATGAAGAAGGTAATTCAGGAGAGATTAGAGGAACTAGGGTTAACATCTCCAAGTCGACTTGGCACAAGTAACAAACTAAGTGATGTAGTCGATGAAGTTCAATACATGGGAGGTAGGTTGACCCACCAGCAAGTGGTCAGTTTGAACCTTTGTGGCTGATTGACGATGCTCTAACCAGCGGAGATTTGCAGCTATATCATTAAAAAGGCTTGATTAATTTATTCTATTTATATGATAACAATTTTACCTCTGCATACAGATTCAGAGGGTGTCAGCAGAAAATCAGCGATGAGCATCTTTGCCAAAGCTACTGAAAAAATATTTCAAGGAACAAAAAGATCTGGATCACCATTTGAAGAGGAAGGTCAAGAATCAATCATAACACCATCTGAACTTGCAATCCTTAACTGTCTTATTGAGGGTGGTTATGTACTTAGTTTAAAGGTTAGGACGTTTATACCATTATTATGCACAAAATATATTTAGTATTTATTTTTTTCAGGCACATTTTATCTCTGACATTCCAGACCTTTCTCCACTCGCCCAAAGCTTAATATATCTCAACTTATCCTTCAATGAATTTTCTGAATTTCCTAGAGAAATTCTCTTCTGCAGAGAGTTGCAGGTACTCAAGTTTCGAGACAACCCATTAAAAGATGTCCCATCTGATATAAGCAGGTAAATGCTCTTTTAGACTATCAAAAACTAAAAGTAACAGGTAAGACCATTAGCCGGAAAGGTGGTGATATTAAACCCATATACAAGCTAATAGGTTGTATTTTTAAGGAAGAAATTTAGCAGCATTTTCCTGCACCCAGTGTGTTAAAGGTTTGAACAAAAATAGTTTCCATTCAACTAGAAGTTCATTTGATTATTGTTATAACTCCTGCATTTTTCCATCCCCAGAACTAAACACGAGTATTCTAAACTATGCTAGGATTTAAAAATTAATTTCTGTATTTAACTATTTTGCTACTACAATCCATACTTGTAACAGCCATTAATAAAATTTATTTAAATTGCTGTAATAACTAACTCTATATACTGTAATAGCTTGACAATATAACGTTTAAATTGATGTCCTCGAAATAAAAAAAAAAAAACTTACATTTCCTCAATTTTATTGATAAAGTGATGGTGAGAAATGTGTTTGTACAATAAAAACATTTAATATTTTACAGACTCCACAAGTTAAGGACACTCATTCTTTCATTTTGCTGCATTTCTGCCCTTCCTTTGTCAGTATTTTCTATAAAAACACTGGAATTTCTTGATATTTCATACAATAAACTGACATTTCTATCAAACGAAGTGAAGAACTTGGAACGTTTAAGGTTAGTAAGTACTACACTGCCATGTCTTCTATTACTTATGCCACATATGATTTATAAGAGAATAACCAAATTAAAGAATACTTTGTTTGTAAAATACCCGATTGTAGTGTACAATTAAAACTGACTCTCACAAACTATTTATTTTTTACATCCCACCAAAATACTGACGCATAGTTTTAAAATGTAACTTTCTGTATGGGTTTTCTTCAACATGACACCATTTTCTTACCAATTTGATTTTTTTGTAGGTATTGAATAATCATATAAATATGGTTATTAAAATATCTCTAGGTTTTTGAATGTGGAAGGTAATGAACTTCCTGGTTTGCCCTGTGGTTTATTAAGGCTCAATTTGTTTCGGATTCGGGTGCAAAATAACTTTATGAGCGCCCTCTTCTGGAAAGAAAATTCCAAAAACAGTCCACAACGACTGACTGACATGGCAAGTTTGAAACTACAGCAAACTGTCATTAATGGGCAGATGGAAAATTACCTTACTTTACCTAAACATGTGGCAAAAAATCTGTCCAAGTGAGTAAACAAAATGTTGTTTATGATTGTTTAAACTTACTAGATTTCTATTTTTCCTTTGTCTTTAAAACACCTAGGTAATATTTTAATTTTCTCCGAACACAGCTGAGCTGCTGGAGCTGATTGCAGTGTGTTGTATATTTAATAGCTTTCTAGTAGAATGTTGACAAAGTGAAGACGTCTTGTGTATCATAACCTCCATCCTTACCCCCTAGACTAGTAACTTTTTTGGGGGGAACTTGATTGTTTATAATTTGGCTGGTTAAAGACAAAAATCGATCAGTGTAACTAGTGACTTTTCCATCTATCCAAATAAAAGCTTAAGGTTTAATCATAAAAAGAATGTGTTTTATTTATTTACCAGACCTACTAAACTTAATATAACGTAAAGTTTATTTTGGAATGCGATATATATATACACATCCTTATAAATACAGTTTGTATTAACTGCAAAATTCCAATACGATTTTTGTCTGTTGTATAGTATAAGAGGAATCCAACAACCAGAAATACCATGAGTAAATAATAGTTTACTTAATTGTAAAAATAACTTATTATTTTTAGCCACAACTTTTGTGACTGCTGTCGTGGTCCAATGTATGGACCTGGTTTGCGAATCATCCGACCTTGTAGTGAGATCTGGGGTATAAAGCGAATACCTTTCATATTCCAAGCTTGCTCTCCCACTTGCTACACCAATTTTATTGGCAATGTGGACCCCAAAGTATCAGAAATGATTTATGGCATGGAGACGGAAAATGAACCACAAAGTACAAACATCCTCTAACTAATTAAAACCTCTGTGTTTAAAAGCGTTTTTTTATAATAAGTGTTTTGCATTGACTTATAAAAAGTATAAAATAGTTGCCTTTAAGTGTTTTCACTTTTCACATTCGTTTTTATCTATTTCTACATTTTATGCACTTATGACAGAATTACCAGTGTGTTTTTTTGTGAAAATTTTTGTTCCTAAACTTTCTAATTAAATAATATAGTTTGCTTATTCAAATATTGGATATTTTGATTTATGTAGCTACTGATTAATATAGAACTTAAAATTTACAATTTTGAATATACAAACCATACATTACCAGGTTTAATACAATATGTAAAAAAAGTGCATCGCATAGATTACCAAAACAAAACGATTTGATCTACAGTGAATTAATAAAATATAGAGTTCTGTACATTTTAAATAAATTTCACAAGCACTTCAACAGCATTGTGGAAAGAATTAATCAAAACATCTGAATTTACTAAAACTGGCCAGGGAAGCCAGAGTTTCCATAACTTTAGATTTGTAGAGTGCGTTACCAGACTCCCCCATTTCTTGTATTTCTGTGGACTTTGAAGCATCAAGCGAACACGAGTAGCTTGGAAGTTTGAGCAAGATTGGCACTGAGGCAAAAGTTCACCTTTTTTTATTTTTGTTTTTCTTCAAATAAATTGGAGCTAGAGCAACAGGTGGAGAATGGTCAGCATAGTATAAGGAATTAGCCTTTCGTGATGTAGGAAACCACTTTTCTTTAAACCGCCTATTGAGTAAATGTAGTCTACAGTACTTTATTCCGCAAGTGTGACATCCGTACTTAAACCCAAGATTTTGAATTCGACGTTTCTGGGATTCAGTCGCTCTACTTGTTATCTCTGGCAAACGGATGCTTTTTCGAGCAAAAGCCCCACGATGTAATACATGACTGGGCATAACCACCTTTAACCTACGAGCTAAAATAGCAAAATAAAATACAGATAGAGCTGCACACACAGTGATGTCACTAAGACAAGAAGATGTTAGGGCAGGAAGACCCATGTGATAGTCACGGACTGAAATTGTCACAAGAGTAGACACCAATCCACTTGTACTAACAGTCAAAAGTGAACAAAATGGAGCAAATTTTGAATGTGCCGCAACACCAAGAAATTTCCATGCGTGATGGAGCAATCCAAGTACAGTGGGAAATACAAGAACACCGCTAAGAGAAGAAGAAATATTTTCTTTTGAGGTAATCTGGGTTAAGTAATCGGAGGTTGTGCATTTGTCTAACAGCTCATTAACTGTTACATGAATCCTCATTTTTTGGATAAAATAAAATCGCAAAAAATCCGTACTAGTTCCAACAAGTTTTAATTTATAAGAACATAACAAACAAATCTAAGTACGTGACCGCTCTCTTCGTTATTTTTATGGGCTGTTCTCCCTTCTTCGTGTGTCAGGAAAAAGCGCGAAAAAAAAGTCAAGGTTGAGTAATTTTAACAGATTGCAAAAACGTGGCGATCTATTATTTTTTACAAACTGCAGAAAATATCATGTTGTAGCTAAATAAATAAGTATTTTATTTAATGCAAATCTTTTATTTTCTCTCCAGGTTGTAGAACCCGCAAAAACGTTTTGCTCAATGCTGCTCCAAGTGTCATATTTGAAATCCACACGTTGTGAACTCATTTCCGGAATTTTAAGACAAGTAACTGTGCTCTCGATTTTGTCGTATTATACTTGTTTATAATTAGATAATTTAACATATAATCAACTCGAAATCTGTCATGGTAACAAGTATGGACGAAGATCAAGCTTGGGAAGACGTCAAACCACGTAAACGTCGACAAGACGATGTAATAAATGGCTACGAAGAAGAGCCAGATTTTAGTGATTCTGATGACTTTGAGGAGGATATTTCAGATTCAGGTATTTTGTTAATGCTGATGTGTCTGTTGTTTTTTTTTATAATTTTCGTGCTTTTTAGGTCTATATGGTTGGTATGTAAAATCAATATTTTAGGAATGCACTATGCAGATATTCGTTTACCCCAGTCGGTAATCAAATCGGCATTTTACCTGATCCGTAGTTCATTTTGTCCGCCCCACATTTTACTTAGAACTACTAAAAAGTTAATAAGATAAGATACTCTTGTTTCCAACAATGGGTGGGACAAATGAGTAATTGCCAAATTATTCTTCGTGTCAATAGTTGTATTACTGCGACAATTACGTTGTGTTGTATATTTTGGCTTGGCTACAGTTTTAAGTCAAAATTAATGCATTTTTGTTGGTGGTCCAATGCGCAACCACCTATTCGTTTGGATGGAAAATGATTTTGCTGATATTACCATTGTGGTGAGACTTATTTTCGGGCTTTTCTAATCTGCTAGTATTTTCATCACTAACATGAGCGGGATGGGTTATATTATAATATAACTTATGATGTCCTTATCGCATCTCGCTTATGTTAGTGAAAAAATACCCCTCCGCCCCTCTTAACACTGTCTGGTAGAAGAGTGTGTTGACCCTCCTCCCTCTATGAAAATTTAGTGTAGGTCTTATTTGTTATGTGTTTGGCACAGAAAACTCTACAAATTAGGTCGCATGTTAGGATTTTTTCAGCTTATTCACAATCTTAATCTCTTTGTAATAATATGATCGATGAGTATATAGCAAAGCAGGTTGACCCAAATATATGGCGCATACATACAAACTTAACGGTACCGGAGATAAATAGTGATATACCCGTATGTGCATGTAAGGTATTATTATTTTCCAGAATTGTTGGGCGATGTTGTTGAGAAAAAGCCAAAAGAAGCTGATGGTATTGATGCTGTCATCGTTGTTGACAATGTACCAGTTGTAGGAGAAGATAGAATTGGAAAGTTAAACACTGTTATCACGAAAATTTTCTCCAAATTCGGAAAGATCCACAGTGATTTTTATCCACAATTTGAAGGAAAAACGAAAGGGTGAATAAAATTTATTGTTTCGTTTTTTTTTTCAAAAGTATTTTTGAGCAAAATGTTATTCGGCTGCTGACAAATCTTATATACAGTATTTTTCATTAACCAAAAAAACTATTTTTCTTTAGATTTTGCTTTTCATATTGTGCCATTGAACAATTTACAAAGTATGTTATATTTATCACCAAATTGTATTCTCAGGTACATTTTTATTGAATATGAAACTGACAAATCAGCCAGGGAAGCAGTTAAAGGAGCAGATGGCTACAAACTTGATAAGTCGCACACCTTTCGAGTCAACTTGTTTAGTGATTTTGAAAAGTAAAGATCCACCTGATTTTTATTTTCTGATAGTTTGTTTCAAATCTGGGTTTGTATAATATTTATTGTATTATATTTATCATTGCTTGTTTTCATTTATGCCATTTGTCGTTAGTCTACCTTAAACTTGTTTTAGTTTAAAATGTGTTGCAAAATATTGGTTGTTTTAAAAGGTACCAAGACGTGAGCGACAGTTGGATTCCACCAGAGAAACAACCGTTCAAGGATGTGGTAAATTTCTTTTTTATTGATTTTATGCAAGCATCTCTAAATAGATAAAAATCAAGTGTTATTTTAGCAGTTATCTATAATGCTTATTGTATTGAACATTTTCAACCTTTTCCTGGTTTGAGTGTATTCTGCTATGTAATCCAAATTCATTGCTATTCATACATGTTTCAGGTATTTAACATTTACGTATCACATTCCTAGGGAAATCTTCACTATTTCTTGGAAGATGAGGACTGCAACAATCAATTCAGTGTAATATACGAAGGAGGGGAAAAGACTGCCATCTTTCTTAACACAGCATCAGAACCTGGTCTTTTGGAAAGAAGAGAGGTAGGCCTAGGCTGTTAGGCTATAATAAAAATCTTGGGTTTATAATACCATGTGCTAGAAAAATTTCTGTAACTAAAAATTATCGCTCTGTAGCTAAAATTATTTTTGTTTGTTGCCTTGACCTGTCAAATTTCCCAATTCAAGCAATTAGAAGTCCTAGTTAGTTTTGTTTTTCAATCAATTTTGTGGCTTAAATTTAGTGCAAAAAAAAAACGCAATTACAAATCATACAAGTAAATATAATGCTGAATCACAAAAATATACTACTTATGCACAGTACCTACCATGTTATTGTTGTATCATTGAAAGATCAATTTTGGGGTCGCTTTGTGCAATGTTAAAGGCTTCCAGGATATGATTAAAAATACTATTCTAGTATATTTAATCAAGAAGTCCGCAAGACAATTTTCCTTTTAGTGTGAGTGCTAGTGAAGCCACCTTGACAACACCTTACTTACACAACTTAAAAACTGCTACTAAATTTCACAGAGATGGACTGAAACATACACTAGGTGGTCCCCGAAAGGAGCGTACCTCGCCACTTTCCATGGGAAGGGAATTGCACTGTGGGGAGGAGAGAAATTCAAACAAATTCAAAGATTTGCACATCCTGGTGTTCAACTCATTGACTTCTCTCCATGCGAAAGGTAATTTTTAGAGAATAATAGTGTTAACAGACTCTCATTTTACTTATCTCTTTTAGGGATTTTTTAGTAGTCTAGTTTCAGTTCGATAGTTACTTAAAGCTGTATAGATAAGGACTTCAAACTTATTTAGTTTAAAAAGCCATATTTTAGTTTTGCATTCCTATAAAGCAGCGGTTCCCAAACTTTTTTGTTGGCGGCGCCTTTTGTAAACTTATTAAACCTTGCGGCTCCCTCATAAAGCCAAAATTTCAAACTGCATGTATTGTATATCCAGACTATAGCATGCATTTGGATAACCATTCAAACTCTTTAAAACTATTCACTGAACTACTAAAGTGACGAACAGTCAATTAATGCAAACCAGTTATTTGACAAACCATTATTCGAAAACAATGCCATGCTAGTGAGCAAATAGTGGCAGATAACACCGAACAATGGATTTTACAAGTTTTTACAAAAACGAATGCTGTATGCCAGTGTATGGGGCTGCACACCAGGCTCAAACATCTCCAATTGACGTTTTACTGGTGTAATACACATGTACTGTTTTTTTTTGTGAAAAAAAAATAAATGCAGCAACTTCCGCATGCTTTCGCGTCGCCCCTGGCAAAGTCTCGCGGCTCCCCAGGGCGCCGCGGCGCCCAGTTTGGGAACCGCTGCTATAAAGTATTAATAATTATCTATGCATATGTGAATTATTTTAAAATTTGTAAAAAAAACATAAAATAATTGGTGTGATCTAAACAAAATTGTGAAATGCTTATATTTACCTGATACTTTTCAATCTTAACCAAAACTATTTGACGAATTTCCCCATCCAGATACCTTGTGACCTTCAGTCCAATGCAAGAACAGAACAAAGGTGACGATTTCCATGCAATTATCGTGTGGGAGATATTTACTGGGTTAAAAAAACGAATGTTCCACGCTAATATGTCAGAAGATGAAGATAGACAATGGCCAATTTTTAAGTAAGAAAAAATTCCCATTCATATAAAGAAATCTTCACAATAAACTTTACATATAAATTAAACAGAATAAACTCTTGGTGTGATAAGCTAACTATTATGGGCCTGTTTTGTATTCTGCTGTATTTTTCCACAGACAGTGATAAACATGAGCATTATACCCCTATATTTGGTGATATTTTAATGTTTTAAACCAGGTGGAGCAGTGATGGCAAATACTTTGCACGGAAAGGGAAGGGGGTGCTAAGTGTTTATGAAACTCCGGTGAGTACTTTATTTGAACAACATGCTTAAGCATCTTTAATCATTGAGGTTGCAACCATGTACAAGTTGGTACATGTTCCTGCATCCAATGGAAGGCAAATAGTGTAAAGCAACGTATATTCCTATAACACAAAAGATAATATTTTACTTAATAATTAACTAATTTGGTTGAAATGATAAAAAAATTTGCTTTGTTACAAATAATTAAGTCAGTCGAATAATAAAATTCCATTTTTATGTCATGTAATATAAAAGAAGGCAACACCTTTTTTATTAACCTGTATTTACACACATGTCCCTAATATGCATCAATTTTACAGTCGATGGGTTTACTGGACAAGAAAAGCATTCAAATTGATGGCATTAGGTATGATGGTAGTGTTGAATAAATTACACTTCTAATTGAAATGGCAAACTACATAAAAACATTTGAATGACTTAAGTTTTTAATAATGATAACATTTTGTTCTGTTTTGCAGTGAATTTTTCTGGTCTCCGGCTGATAATTTTCTGTCGTTTTGGATCCCGGAAAATAATGAAATTCCAGCACGAGTTACAATTCTTGCTATTCCTTCGAAAAAAGAAGTACGAGTTAAAAATCTCTTTAACGTGTCCGACATTCGATTGAACTGGCATAAACAAGGGAAATTTTTATGCGTCAAAGTCGACCGATACAATAAATCGAAAAAGGTAAAAAAGATTAATTTCTCACATTATGCTTGTTTCTTTAAACTCTATTATTGTCAGCCCACATAGAAGCTGTTTATTGTACTATGTTCATTATTTTATTACAATTTTTGGTTGCATCTGTTGGCTGAAAGTGCATACTAGTAGCCAACCTGTGATCGACCCTTGAACTTTAACTCAGAACCATGCTGTTAGGTGTCGATATCATTTAATGGAACAGTCCTAAGTGACAATGACAATATGTAACTTGTTGCATACACTGTTGATTTCAGAAAATGCTTTCTTTTTTCAGGCAAACATATCGAATTTTGAAATTTTCCACATCCACGAAAAACAAGTGCCTGTTGATGTTGTTGAACTCAAAGAACAGGTTTGACATCTATATAAAAGTTGCAACGTAGAAAAAAGTTCTCATTAATGTATATTAACCATTGTGGCAGGTGATTGCTTTTGCGTGGGAACCCACTGGAAACAAGTTTTGTTGTTTACATGGGGAGTCACCCAGGATAAGCGCTATGTTCTTTGAAATTAAAGGAGGGAAGATTGAACATCTTGGTATGTTGGAATGCCAATTAGAGTAATTTGTTGTTGGTGATACATACCTTTTGTCAGTGATATATGATGTGTATGTTATAATAATATATAAATCAAAAGTGACAGCCGTGTTTAAATGCAAAACAGAGATTAATTTTTAAAACAACATCATCAATTGTATAAACATAGCTACCTTAAAAATATATATGAAAATAAAAATACCCACTTCATATATATTCATTTTTCTTTCTTATAGAAACTATGGAGAGAAAACAAGCCACTCACATATTCTGGTCCCCAGCCGGTCAATTTGTATTGCTTGTTGGATTGAACAGGTATTAAATAACGTAATATTCAGTATTTGAAATACTTTAATTTGCTGCTTTTCCATCTCTCTAACAGCTATCAAGTTGTGACCATCTAATTAAATTTCTTTGCAGCTCAAGCCAGCTCGAGTTTATTGACACCTCGGACATGACTGTGATGAACAGTGGGGAGCATTTGATGGTGTCAGATGTTGAATGGGATCCCACTGGAAGATACCTGGTTTCTATTGTCAGCTGGTGGGCACACAAGGCAAGTTTTTTTTTCTTGACTGTTAAACTAACCTCAAGGTTCAATGTGGCATTAAAAACAAATGTATTTGAATGTTTTTTTATTTTATGAAATATAAATATGGATATAAGAATCAGGCTCTGACAGTATTCAAAATGCTATTGCTGAAGAGTGAACATCAATTATTTAAAAAAAACATTCTGCTATTAGTAATCCTTTTTTCAGATTGACAATGCTTATTGGGTTTGGTCTTTCCAAGGAAGACTACTCCGAAAATGCCCAATGGAACAACTTTGTCAGTTGCTTTGGCGGCCTACCCCTGCAAGTCTGCTTTCTGCTGCACAAATCAAGGTTATTTTTTTTAACTCCTCTACATTAACCATTTTTTAAACATTGGATATGTAATTATTAACACATATTTTAAACAGAAAATTCGCAAGAACCACAAGTCCTACAGTAAGATCTTTGAGGCAAAGGATAGACTCCTACAAAGTCGGGTATCCAAAGAGATAGTCGATAAGCGCAGAGCATTGATGGACAAGTATACAAGCTACCGTAAACACTGCAGTGACGTCTATCACGCTGCAACTCCGTACCGGAGGGAATTGAGAAATGGTTGGTTCATTACAAATAAGTTTTTAACATGGTGTATTTCATTATATGCGTCATCTCATTTGAAAACGTATAGTTGTTGGGAATTTACCTGCTAGCATGCGTCTTAGCAAAGGCACCAAAGCCACTAATGGACATAACTTAGTGAAAGTTTCTTTGTTCAACTTGATTTTAAATTGATTTTTTATAATAGCACTAAATCAAATCATGACAACTAGGAGATAGCAAAAATCTCTAATCCCATGGCCATGGTTTTTAGTACAAAACAGAATTTTTATAAACTCACCCTCATTTTTCAGGAGTGAACACGGATGAGGTAGATTTCCAAGTCGAAGATTTGGATGAAGTTACAGTCGAAATTTTAATCGAGGAAGAAGAAACTATTTTGAGTGATAAGGAGTAGTCCCATAACAGGTAAATTTGCCTCTGCTCAATCTAGCATCTGCGAGGAGAGAAACAACAATCTGGTTCTGGATATTGTTTTGTGAAACTTAAGAAATGGTCTGAAAATATTTTCAATGCGATTTTGGTTTGATTAAAAAATTGCTGTCAATTTTTCCTCTGTAAACCATTATTTTTCAGGTTCAAGAATTGATATCGACACAAGCTGCACCAGCTAAACGCTGCTGGTGTTTTTGTGTTTTCGGACTGAAATAGCTTTTTTCGGTGAATAATCTTTGTGTAAATAATTTGTTGCTGCGGGTATCCAAATGAGACGACAGAACAGCAAGATAGATTTTTCAGAAATTTTGAATTGGAATAGGATGTTTTGAAAAAGTTTTTGGTATCTTATTTTAAAAGTTCTATTGATTTCACAGTTAGATATATATTTCTTGCTACATGTACTTGAAAACTTGACCAACATAACTCTCAAAACGAATTTCATAAATATTTCTATTACAATATTTTTTCCTGCTTCAATCTAATATTGTAATCACAAATTTGTCTATTGAATTATTTTGGATGTATCGTGTTCGTTTTAAAGTTAACAATTATCTTTGAAATTGCCTCTTTCATTAATTCGCGAAGCTAGATGTGAATTTTAGGTGTGTAAATAATCAATGTAGGTCCTGATGTAAGGTTGCATTGTTCCAAACCAATTTATTTATGTTGACGTCCACTCAGAGACGTGCTCTGCAGTTGTTGAAGAATAAAAAAATAAAATAAACCAGATTTGTGTTAAACTGGGCAACCGGAATATTTTATACATAGTATATATTGTTTGGGTTAGCTCTTGATTTATTAAACCAAATTTAGTTAAAAAAGTACATGCCCAAGATTTGTGCGAGACTAGTCTAAATTGTTAACATGATAATTAGTTTTGTTTCTCAAGCATAAACTGAAGCCTCAACATAACAATCAAAATTTTACTGTGTTACTGTGATTAATTACCCAATTCTAGTTTGCGGCCAGTAAATATCCACTGGACAACATATAATTAAGTTCTCGGTTAATTAAATTTTTATCTTTTATTACTATAAATTGTGTGTAACCAATTAATATACCTGCATGCTTGTCCAGAATTATCGAGTGGTACCTGTTGGTCATGGTTTTTAAATAAGTGTTTTGGTGAGCAACAATAACGGTGATTCCCCAATGCTTGGACGGTTGGAAGCAGCATTGCTTGGCGCCGGTGTTCTCGTTAAGCTGTGAAATTTTGTAATAGTGCAGCAAAGCTCTGTGAAATAAAGATGTTGATTGTGCATTTCCTAGCTGTTTTATTGGAAAAAAGTTCCGGATGTACCAAGGGGTACCATCTTAAAATATTTAAGCCCAAATTTGGAGGGTTTTGGGTTTAATTTGTAGATCCAAGCTTTAATTTTTAAAGTATGAAAAAAAATATAGACTTCATGTGGCAAGATTTTGAATGACAGCCCTTTTTGTGTGGTTGCATTGGAGATGTATAGAGAACAAATGGTTGATAACCTCCTAAAAAGAAATATTATCCGGTTATTGTAATGGTCAGTTCGCCTCTATATGTAATCTAACATATTACACATCAAGGATACACGGCTTTAGTCACAACAATGCTTACAGCAAATGGAAAACTTTCGGAATCATGACAAAACATAATCTAGATATGCAAACAATGAAAATGGGTAATAAGTCAAAGGGAGTTCCCCAGAGCAAAGTCAGCTTTTTTTTATGAAGTTAGCTTTTTTCACCATTTTTTTTAAATCAGATCATATTGTATGAAATGATAGTCCACTATCCAATAAATATTGGGTGGCACCCACGGGGAACATCATGGTGCTGTAAAAAGAAAATCTTAGTTTAGTTTAGTTTATTTTTTCTTTCCACGATGAAAACATAAATCTGATTGTTTAAGGCAGTGGTTCTCAAACTTTTTTTTGGTTGCGACGCATTTCCAAAAGTTTTATGTTTAGTGGTATCGCACATGTAATAAAGAAATAAAATACAATAAAAGAACAATAGCCTCGTTCCCGCCTGGTAGTAACTTAGTTCAAATATAATGTGACGTGTGGGCTTGTTTCTTTTTGCAAAGATCGTGGAACCTTGGGAGAATCTTTGAAACTGCCACCCACATTCATCTTTCAACGTCTATTCGTGATGGATATTTACTTATAATGATTGTAGTTTCGAACGCAATGGCTGTGCGACGCCCTACAGCATTTCAAACGACGCACCAGGGCGTCGCGACGCACAGTTTGAGAACCTCTGGTTTAAGGACTAAAATAATAAGTTTAATCCTTGTCATCGTTTTTTTCCAATTTCGACGCCATGGATCGCAATAAATCATTAATCACCTTTAACTTTTATCGGCTTTAACTTTTATTTATATATCAGAAAGCAATCCATATTTGTCTTGAATATTGGCTACAAAATTTCTATGGTGACTTGAATCGTCACGTTAGCGACTAGCATTTAAACAACTGTGGTATATTTCGCAATAGTTCATTGTTCATTGTGTGGAGAAAGACGTTGTTCGCCATGTGAGAAATCCTCGCTTCGTCTCCAAGCAAACAGTCGCGTAATCGCGGTAACAGCTGTATTCTAAAGAGGAAGTAGGTGTGGAAGTTGATTTTTATCACTTATATTTTGAAAGGGGGAATACTTAACTACGACGTATGTTGATAGGCACAGACATTCTTTAAGTAAGGAATGAAAACGTCGAATGTGAACAGTAATGAACAGCCTTCTTGTAACTAATCTATACTTGCTGTTTACCGTTTATTTACCTTCGTATATTATGTAACAACAGTAGGATAGTCATGTTTATTCCCGTGAATGAGATCACACGAGTAATATAATACGATTCATAAGTGAGTGGTCTCCTTTTAGTAATCAACAGATTACCTTAACCAGAACTTTTTATGTGCGTTACCATAGCTATTGTAATGTGTTGTGTATGATTTAATTTCGGTGAAACCCATTCACCCACCTCGTTAAGACAATGTCTGACTAACTTTGGTTCTTAATTCTTTTAGCTAAAAGTTCATGCACTAACCCATCAATATATGTTTAGTCAAAAAGAAATATTTATAGCCTGTTGTACGGTATTTAGAAAGATACAACTGTGCTTTAAAACTCTGTATCAAACAAACTACACTTGTCAATTTTTGGAGTAAGCTCCTGATTACTAGCAAAATGCCCTCTGAAGCTGCCAAACGACGGGCCAACAAAAAGAAAGAAGCCGCAAAGGGCCGTCAGCGACCAAACAAAAAAGCCAGTGATGATACCACTACTCCAGAAGAAAGTAAG
>CH003350.1:406653-510685 GCA_000149265.1 Ciona savignyi
TCAGTGGTACAATAAATGTTTTTCAACAGTGGTGCAATTTAAAATTCACTGTCGCAAAAATACATACATGTTAACTTCCCACTATGCATACTTTAATTTATATACTTTTTGGGCATTCATTTTTTGGGACTGTAAGCATTAACTCTTTTTAGTACATTTCCCATGAAATTATAGTGGCATTTTTTAAACAGTATTGTAAATTATTGGCTAAAATGTTTTAAACATATTCCTATATACCTGTATATCTATATTAAAATTTGAGAACATTCATGTAGAAGCATAAAATATTTACTGAACATATATTTTTGTTTGCTATGGATTATTGATTAAAATCTTTCTATTTTGATCATTTTATTCCAATTGTAAAGGTGGCGAAGGATATTTGGGTTTGTGAGAATATGAAAGTGACCCCATGGAAACAAAACATCCGGGCGTACAAAGATTTACTGAGAAAGAAAGTTCTTAATCGAGAAAAGAAAATTTTAAAGTAAGACGATTTTACTTTCAGAAATTCATTCTTGGTGACTCAATAATAAAGAGTAGGAATTGTTGGTGCATTGCGTGACAATTACTTGTTATTGATTAAAAATGGAGTTTAGAATGGTTTCTAAAATATCTGAAAAGTTGACTGATTTTCCTAATAGTTTTAGAAATATTATAATAATAAATTTATACTGTATAATAGGAAATCAGCTTGATATTGCCTAAATCAGCTTAATAACACAATGCATATGCATTGTGGTGTTTAACAACCACCAGAAAGAAAATATTTTGTCAACGTCCTTAATCCTCGTATACCGGTTCCGAACTGGTTGGGTTCATAAAAATCCCATTTCACTTAGTGGGCCAAATCACAGAATGCAACAACATTCCATGAATTTAAATTACTTGCGAGGCTAGAAATTGAAATGTTCTCCTCAAGTCTTAAACACTTTGGCCAATAATGTCAATTATTGTGGGATATTTTTGTAATATTAACAATTTTTTCCTTTTTCAGGGGTGAAAGTGCAGACCACAACGTCAGGTGAGATTTTGAAAGCATTTTAAATATTGCCTTATATGTCAATGTTGTATTTTTATCAAAGGTGCTACCTACACTATGGTGCCATCTCTTGAATTAATCCTGTTATGCTAAGTTACTGCAAATTGTATTAACATTAATAAAAACAAATCTAATTCTGGTGGTAGAAAGAAAAATAATCATAATAATTATTGATTTAATTATGAAAGCAGTTAAGGGTTATAAAAGATTAATGTTTAATAACTTTCGTGAATTAATTAGATAAATGGATGTTTTGATTAGTTGAAGGTAGTTTGGTATTAAAACTTTAATATATTTTTTTAACTGTTCTAAGCAGTTTTGCTACAGTAAGTAATTACAAACCTAGATTTACTTGCACTTTGCATACGTTGGTTCATTTTGGATAACATTTTCTGTTGTTGCTGTCTTAAATAGTGTTGCAAGGCAAACCAGTTCGTTTTATTTCAATGACCTCTGGTCTAGACCACTTCCACTTATCGCCATTTGCTTTGAAAAGATTAAAACAACTTTTTACCGTGTTTAACACTTAATGGGCTTGCCACATTTTTATAGAAGGGATATATGAATGTACCGCATTAACCAATCAACCAACAGCTACAAAACCAGGGCAGATTAATACAATTTTAAGTATTGTTCACCATTTATTTGACTCTGTCAACAGAAATACAGTGAAGAAGGCAACTAAACCAGCCCCAAACGTGGTGAAACCAAAGGGCATGATTGTTGGTGTTGTGAAACCGAAGAAAATTGCGGTGCCAGCGGATTTTTGGGAGGCTGATCAATAGGGAGTTCAAACTGCAAATAGTTTAATTAACTTTGTCCGTGCATGAATAAGTTAAATGTATCTATGAAAGTATCGCCTTGTGCACATGCGCATTATTGTCTGCGATTTAGGGAATTATTTATTATAGGAAATCTCGTTTTTGTAGGCAATCTTGTTTTTCTGTGGTTCTCCGTTCATTTGATTTGTTGCGCGTCACAAAACTTCGTCATACCAAGTAGAAAGTGCGTATTACAACCAATAAAATCGATTCTACACCGGGTTTAGGAATGGTTAAAAAATTCGATCAAATGTCGTTCAGTCAACGATTTTGATCTTGTGTTCCACCTGCCATCGAATAGGTTTTTTTTGTCTGCTTTAATCATTGGCAATCTATACAGAAATATAGCGGACAGTTCAAAAGGTGAAAGGAGCATTTAGGATAATCTTATTTTATTTGCATTTTACGAATAATTGGGGTTAAGCATGTATAAGTACCAGTAATCTTACTATGTCCCATTTGGCACCACTGCATAGGCCAGGGCAACAAACGCTTAACGTTTGTGTTTTCGATGAAATAATGAACACTTAATGAAATTGCTAGTTCAATACTACGATATAATCCACCAAAATCTCAACTGCCCGTCTGAAGTCAATTACGAACGCCTAAAAGTCGGTCGATGAAACGAATGGTATAAAAAGCAAGAGCGCGACAGGCGAACCCAGTCTTCGATAAGAGAGAGGCTGTTTTACTTTGCACCACCAGCGTAGATATGTAAAGACTGGGAAACAGTTGATCATATTACACAGACTAGGTC
The DNA here is from genome assembly GCA_000149265.1 of Ciona savignyi. Lineage (NCBI taxonomy): Eukaryota > Metazoa > Chordata > Ascidiacea > Phlebobranchia > Cionidae > Ciona > Ciona savignyi. The sequence goes on from CH003350.1 coordinate 409,274, forward strand.
TTCACATTTAGTTGAGGTAAAAAAGCTAGGCTGACAAATGGACAATACCGGGTTAATTCGCCAACAGTTTAACTGCTTTGTGGCGGAGAAAAATATTTCTTACGCAAGTAAGTATTGCAAAGGTAACCACTGTCGTAGTGTGTCCTATATGTCATTAAGATTAAAGGTTTAAATCGTTGTAGTGTTTATAATTGTATTTCCATTTTGGAGTTTTTAAAACTTGCAGTAAACTTAAAAGTACGGTGGGATAAAATGTAACCCTTGTTTACCAAAACTACCGAATTCTTATTAAATTTTTATAACCACGTTGGTATAACATTTAGTTCTTAGCGATTTATTTTAGCTACAAGAGTTTTTTTGATAGCATTTTAAATTGAAATTTCACAGACAACATATGTCGTCCGATTTGGGATGGATATGCTTGTTGGAAAGCAACTAAAAGCTTCACTGTTTCGTTACAAAACTGTCCTTCATATATACCACGATTTAATTCACAAGGTGCGTATTTTTAACACAAAACTAACGAATTTTTATAATGTTAATTGTATGTTTTATTAAGTTTGTAACGTAACATGGAAACAGGATCATTATTTGCATTATCGGTTGCAGAAATGGCACGGCGCAAATGCATGGGGCACGGAGAGTGGTTTCGGCATCCCACATCACAATATCAGTGGACAAATTATAGTCAGTGCCGGCAGTCGAGCGACGCTGGGGTAAGCGGTAAATTTTTAAATTGGCTTACTAATACTAACGTCACAAGGAACTGTAACACCTGTCCGCCAACGCACTAAGCGTGCCAGTTTCCTAAACTAATTAGCTGTCCACAAAGCAGCACTTAGTTTTACTGCCCCGAATAAAATGCACTTAATTCCTGGCAGTACTAAAATATTACAACACAAAAAAATCATACTAATTCATTTTAATTGTAATAAGGTTTTCTAAAACTTTTCAACTGTCTTTGTATTTGTATTTCGGTTGTTTTGAATTTATGTATTTTAGTATATAAACTGCTCTTTCCTTTTCTTCAAAGATCAATACCTCCTCGGATACACAACTTATTTGATTTGAATAATTCCACGTCGCATTTATTCTTTAAGTTTATTTTGACGTTTCGTTGCTATTAATTAATTTTAAAAATATGTTTTTTTGTCACACTGAACTATTTTTGCTCGTTTAAAAACAATTAATAACAGACAACCTACATTTAAAATATAGGAAAAGGGCAAGCGGGATAAAATTGGCTAATCGACAGTTAATATAGCATGCCATGAAAAAACATAGTAAAAACATTTTAATTAAATACACAGAGACGGCCATATAACCTAACAACCCGTACCGTTATAATAAAAGTGACAAGAAGTTAGAAAAGGCAACAAAAAACTTCCCCACTCATTTAAATATTCTGACTTTGTACAAAATAAGTTTCCACATAATGCTTTATATTTACAGTCGGTGTGGACCAAATACCACTTGGCAATCTCTGGTTACTCCGTATCCATGGTTGCTTTGATTGTGGCCCTGTTTATCTTCCAACGGTTCAGGTATTAGATTGTTTTTTTTCGACGCTTATTTGTGTGCCGTTCGGCATGCTCACGTTGCATTCAACTAAAAAAATTCCACCACCACGTCTTTATCGAATTTTCTCGAAGCCGCGTTAGATTAATATCGAGAATTATCGATAATAAAGTGAACTGCATCACGGATAATTCGATTAAACTACAGACGCATTACAGGTCCCTACAGTGCCAGCGAGTCACGATGCATAAGCATCTCTTTGTTTCCTACGTCCTCAACGCAGTGATAAGCATCGTCTGGTTAAACTCCTACACTACTCCGAATAAAAATCAGGTTATATAGTTTTATTTAGCGGAAGCCGCTTTTGCGAGATGTTTAACCCATGTTTGTTAATTGCTTTTATGATAAGAAACCAAGTAACTTACACATAGTATTTTTTTAATAAATATATCCTTGTGTGTTTGGTTTCATAAAAATCATTTTTAGGTGAAATGGAAAGTAGTTTAAATAGTACCAACGAAAAACCGGTTTATTAATAAAGTTTTTTGTTGGTGAAAATATTTCAAAATTTTCACACTATGCTGTATAATTTAAGTTTCATCACAGCTAAACGTTTATAATCGAAAAATATGACTTTATGTCAAGTTTTTAAAACTATGCTTTATATTTTGTTTCCATGATAAATATATATTGCGGCACCAGGTTAATAAATTTTATGTAAGAGTTAAATAGTTTTATTTCTGCAAGTAGAAACTAATGGCCTCATTGAGCTTATAAATTGTATCAAGGGGAAAAATATAACTTAAAATTTAAAGTTTAAATGTAATTCACTCGTTAATTTCCAAAGTGACATTACTGATGCCTAACTATATTGGATTAGATGGGATTAAAAAAAGATGGAGTGGAACTCGTATTTTATTCACGTTCATGGGATAACGACAGGTAAAGCAGGAACGGTTCACAGTTGGTTTCCTGACAAAGGATTAAATTTAAACAAAAAACCGTTACAGGTCGTCAAAAAACTATTTTGCTTTTTTACTACGAAACTGTAATATACCCGTATATAAACTGGTATTGCATTGTTTTATAAGCAATGTAAAATAATTTTTTTCGCTCAAACTTACTAATTAAAATCGGCTCGGTACTTAGTGGGTTGGACTAAAAATTAATTTAGAATTCTTTTTATTATTATATCTCAGACAAAATGATTTAAGTTAATTTCCGATTTAACGGTTTTAATGACAAGGTCATTGTGGCCCCGAACTTAGCAAAAATGTTGTATCAAATATAACGATTGACAAATGACGACAATAAACTTTTTATGGACCTATCAATTATGGATGCCCTGATAGATAAATATATACTGATGGAAGTATCATTCTGTTTTAGACTTGGATAATACAAAACGGATAACAGAGAGGTGAATTTTGTTTCACAGATTTACTGCAAAATTTTACATGCAATGCACCAGTACACAGAGATCAGCAACTATTTTTGGATGCTTTGTGAGGGAATTTACCTGCATACTCTTGTTGTTGTAGCCGTGTTTCGAGAAAGACAAAATCTGCTAATTTACATCTGCCTCGGATGGGGTAAGTGCTAGTCCGAACCTGAATTAAAAACTAATAAACAACTGTGCAGTACTGCAGTACTAACCATAAAAAATGTTTTGGTTCATGCGTTTGTTGATCGATAACCTCCCACAGGTAAGTGACCTTCTTTGAGAATTTAAATGAATAAATGTCACCTGACAGTAATGCTGATTTGAAATAGAAATAAATAAAATTCCTACGTTTAGATTCGTTTCCGAATAAGTAATTTACGTAAATAATGACATTTACAGTCAATCGTCAAAATAATAAAAATGTGTGTTTAAAGGTTTTCCGGCATTGGCAATAATTCTGTACACCGTCGCTCGATTATTTCTGGACAACACCAGGTAATGCCAACAATTCTAAATTTTGATTATTGTCTTCTTTCTACTAAAGAGCTTAATCTCGAAATTTGCATCGCACCACCAACACATTTTACCAAACGTCAGAACTTATAGATACCAGGAACTAATACCTCGAGCAATTATCCCCTAAGGAAATTACCCTCTTTGGAAGGCGTCACCATTTCTCGCGGATATTTTACTTGAATTATCACTACCCTAAAACTTGTGATTTTATCCATGGTTTTCAAAAGCTAGTTTTTCCTTGTTCAATAAAAAGTACGTCCAAATTCTATAAAAAGTACCTAACCGATTTGTCATTTCTATGTATTCGGTGACTTAACAGGCGGATATATGTTTGTTTGAACGGATGCAAGGTTAAAATATGATTACATAATGATTGCTTCATTTTAAGCTGCTGGGCTTCTTCTCTCACTCACGCCGTCTACATCATCCACGGGCCGATTGCAATCGCACTTGTGGTAATTCATATAAAAAATTGATGTAAAATGCATACTCATTCAGGCTTAAATGAATGCTTAAGACAATCTACAATGTGTCTTTATTGATTTTAATGTTATGTTGACTGTTCATTTGACAAATTATTTTGTTTGATTTCCTTAAAGCAAATCCTTAAGATCTAACACGGATACAACACAATTTGAAATATAATAAGCTAATCCAAGATTTGGATTGGATTATGGGTATATATTTATTATGATCGAACTAGTTTAGTAAATAATTGCTTGTATAAACAGATTGTTACAGGAGTAATTATAATAACGATTTACATCGCAAAATGTTTAGGTAATTAATCCACTTCATCATTAACAAGAACCTTTATATCCCTGCAGATTAACTTTGTAATTCTGCTGAACTTGCTGCGCGTGTTGCTGTCAAAACTGCGCACCAACAGGAACAACATCCAGCGATACATGTAAGCTTAATTAGAAACCTGCCGCGTTAATGCAGCCCGCATAAATTATTTACGTCCAAGCTGCTGACAGTTAACTCCGGAAAACTAGCATTTATATCACAACCCCGTGACCTTGTCGAGGTCACTTCGGCTCCGATATGCTTTCATGTCGTGTTGAGAATTTTCAATGTTTAATGAAAACTTTAAAACTCAAAACATTTTAATTTCATTTTTATTAAACTTTGTTCAATAGTGAACTGGTGTGGAAATAAGGGGCATTGCCGGCTATGTGTTAATTGTAACTTAGGGTCGTATAAATTTGATCTTCTCTAGCTGGCACAAACTATTTAACTTGATTGTGGTATGTATGCTTCTTGGAAATAAAACCTTCTATCATATCCCCTGGTGTAAATTTTGCCTTCGCATTCCTTATTTTTGCGTCTCCCAATAATTATTTTTATACAATTATTAAGGCGGCATCATTGTATATATTGCGAACCATTATTCAGGGGTGCTGTGAAGGCGACTCTTGTTTTAATTCCTCTGCTTGGTTCCCAACATATTCTGCTCACTATCGCCCTCTACATACCAAACGCTGATGTGCACCGAGTCCTTTCTTACATCATCAATATTATGAGCAGCTTCCAGGGATTTGCGGTGGCAATTATATTTTGCTTTTGCCACGAAGAGGTTGGTCGAATAACGTAAGCAATCGCAGCTTGCCTTTTTTTCTGGATAAGCCTGATGCGTATATGGTCGGTTTTATGACTGTAAGTTACAAACATCTCCATCAGCCCTTTGTCACGTTCACATTTTTGTACCAATACCGAAGGGACCAATGTTATAGGCTATGTTACCTGTCGACTATAGGTTATGTTACCTGTCGATCAAATGCATCATATGGAAAAAAATTTAAATATTTATGAATTATAATTCCTTTAAATCAAAATACAATATATACAACGGCGACGATAAATCTTACAGGTTATAATTTTACACACTTACGATTAATCAAAGTGAGTAAATACCGAAATAAGTCATGTTTTGGAACAACATTTATGACGTCTTAACATAATGATCCCCTTTGTTTCCAGGTCGTCCAGCATGTCAAGACCTTCTTTACTCGGCGTCTCAGTGTTTTTAACTTCAACCAACAAAGTCGCATTGACAAACGTAGGCGTAGCAACAGTGGGTACGACGTTACAGACGCTACCCAAATCGAACTGATGCCGCGTCAATCTTCGATTTTGGCTTCTGATCTTCCAGTTGTAACTCCTATATAATCGGATATGTAGCGAGATTTCGTCATTGACAACAGAGAGGAAAAATAAATTAGAAACATTGTATGCTTTACTGCGATTTTAGTAATTAAAGAATCAGAAATGAACCCTTTTTTAATTATAAACTCGATTTTGTACATTTAGCATCCAATTATCTGGGAGAAAAGAGAGCAATCACAGATTAAACGAACAAGAAAAATCGTACGATGCCATTACTGGTTCCGTATGACCTAGTAAAACTTAGTAGGATATTATATTTTAAATAAAATTGATTTGATTTCAGACGGAAATGGTATACATTTTTCTTCCAGTACGGAAACATTTTGCCAAAAAAGGTATTTTTTTCGGTAGCGCGAATCCCGCTTGCGGTTTTTGTAAAATTAAAGGTGGAGGCAAACTATCGTCATGCCAGTTACGACTACTTAAAGGTTCAACCTAATTCAAGAAAGCGTTATTACTAATGATCTGTCGACTGAACAAGCATGTTACGGGGATGACGCAAAAAATCAAAATGTACTCCCTTTAAAATCTAGATCAAACAAATACGGGCAAAAATCGATTGGGGCGAGTTGACATAGCATATAATACTACCATGGTTGCTATCCAATACTCCATACAATGGTAAATTAAAAAATGCAGAATGTGATTTTAATGAATTTGTAATTACAGCCAAGATAAATACTGGGACATGCTGCTGCTACGGAATCATAACACTGTTCGATAGTTTGCTTGCTTAAGTGGTCAAGAGTTTGAAAACATTTGTAAATGTTATTGCAAGAGATAACTAAGCCTACTGGACAAAATGTTAAAAAGAAAACAAAATACGTAGCAACATTACCACAAGATGGCAGCATTAACGATTTATAGTTCATGGTAAATAGCGTTTCGTATGGTACATTCATGTGGTCGAAAGGTAAGGGAGGTCGATTTACCTACAAGAATATATACAATAAGGCTTTCTTATGGACGGTCGTACTCAGAACTCGAAACTTAGCCGCGCAAAAAATAATGCTTATTGTGCAATCGTGTGGCTGAATGGTACGAATGAGACATATACCGTTTTCTATATAAAAATGATCTCTATATGTGGTCTCAGGTCAAACCATAGCTACAAGTTAAAAATATCACAATGCTGAACGATGTTATGGCTAAGACGACCAAATTATATAAAAACATGGCATATCAAAATGGACACAATGATGAGCCAACATGTTAGCAACGACAAAATCCATGATCGGTTTTGAGTTTATCTTTTTACAACAAATCTTGTTGTTGTTATAAAGTAAAAAAGAAATTGTAAATAGGAAATAAATAAAAATTGGAAATATGGTTAGCAGACACTTGCAAAATAAAGCGATATCACAAATAAATGTCAAAAACGTTTTTTTTTTATTAAATGCAAACATAAATACTGAAAGATGCTGTTTCCATAGAAAAATAACATTGTTCAACAGTTCGTTCGTTCAAGTGGTAAACAGTTTGAATGGAACGGCGAGTGTTTTTTTTACTGTACAAAATATTGTTTTAAATTAGTGACCCTTAAGATGTTATAAAAACAATGTAAAAATATTTTGATGTTATAACTAACAACCATAAGGCATATAAGCGACAGAACTTTGCAGATTAATCAGTCATTTCAATTACCAGATCAAGGAAGTTGAAGAAAAAATGAAACTTTTACTCGTTTTTTTGGCGTGCTTCGCCGTAAGTATATACATTATTGCTTTATATATTATAACGTATATCTTAACTGTGCTATTCTTAATCATTATTTTGCTTACTTCAGGCCACCAATGCTCTGAGCTACAGCTACTACTGCGGACATAGCTTCAATGTTATGCCATGCCAAAGTATCTACTGCTACAACATCTTCTTTAGAAGCAGCTGGTGCTCCAGTGCCTACTACTCCAAAATTCTTAAGGTTTATCCAGATGAGAACTGCGGAAAATCCGGCTGGTCTCGTGAGTTGTTAAGCAATTATAAATGACGGGCTGCCAATAACTTTTAGTTTACTTTGTTTCACAGCCAAGACTGTCGCTGAGTTGAAGACTGAGGTTGAAAACTCTTTGAAGGATGCCCTTTACAAGATCGTCGCTGAGATGATTGCCAGCAGAACTGCCTGGATCGCCAACGTCGACAAACAACATGCGCTCTACAAGGAGAACTTCAAGACCTACATCACCAAATATTACAACTACAAGATGGCGTAAGTATAAAAAAACAATCGATACATATACCGATTTGTACGTCGTGTGGCCGAATGGTTAACGCGACCAATACATATACCGATTCCCATGTAAAAAATAACAAGTCTTGGTATAACGAGCCCAAGTATGGGTTTTAAATCTGCCCCGTTAAAAAATAAATATACCAATTTCTATATAAAAACGGTCATAGTGACGATCCCATTATGGGTTCGTAACTTATCCCAGAAAAAAACTAAACTAAACGAAACATTGTAGATGCGCACAAACCGACGCTGAAAAGGCAGCTCTTGCCAAAGAACTCGAAGAGAAGATCGCCGAATACAACAGCAAACTCGACAAGTTGAGAGGCGAAGCTTATGCCAACTACACCAAGGCCCTCACCACGAAGCTTCAATACATTATTGACTATCACAAGAAAGTGGTTGACAAGTATGTATTACATCTAACAAGCTGTATGTGGAGTATATAATAATCATGTTGAAATATTGCTAATTTTCAACAACTTATAGCGCCGTGAAGTGCTTGGAAACTCGTCTTCAGAAGATCGCTGAATACTCCAAGGCCATCGATGCTAAAATTGCTCAATACGTTACTAAGTTTGTCCAATACCACATGGCTATTCTCAAGCAGAAGGAAACTCTGTACAGAAATTTCTTCACCAAGCTTTACGGTAAGCTATAATATCTTACAAAGTACCTGTTAAACTTAAAGTTTTTTCGAAACATAGGAAGCGCTGACTGGAACAAATCTTTCGTTGACGGTACTATTGCTCACTACCGTGGACGCGAAATTGTCAAGATTAACGCTTTGGCTGTGGAATATGGCAAAAAGCTTGCTTCATTCAAATCCCAACTTATCCAAAACTACTCTTGTGCTTACAAATGCTACATGTCCAACTCCTGTCTTCGTTTCTACAGAAAAACTTACTATAGCTACTGGTAGGTAGATTTGTTCTTTTAACAAATATTTTATGGACGACTTGTAACAAATAACTTTAAGTGAAACAATATAACTACATTTAGCTCGAAGATTGGATTCTGGTGGAAGTATACCAGCAGCTACTCCTGCAAGACCTACTGCATGTTGCCCTTCACTTACTGCTGGCGTAAGATTAACTACAAGGGATTGTGCACGTGTGACGTCGGTGAGTTGACGACTAGTTGCAGATTGATATGTCAGCATGGAACGACTAAACCTATGGTATATTTTTAGCTAAAGTGAACAAGCCAGTTGATGACATTGTTAAAGACATGACTGATAAGGTCAACGCACTTATTACCACCAAAACCACGGCTTTCGTTCAAATGAAACTTAAATGGATCAACTACCACAACGACTACGTTAAGGCTTACGAGGAAATCATCCAAAAGAGACATGAATTCTACGTCAAATACGTTATAAATGTCTACACCGTGCAGTAAGTTATGCTACACTATATCAGTTTGCAACCATACTTAACAAAAATTTCCAAATTAGAAACCAGAGCTCCACCCTCACCGCTGAACAGAAAGCCGCCGTTGCCAAGCTTACGGCTGATCTTAAATCCAAGTTGGATAAGGCCGTCGCAGAATACAAGAAGAAACTTAACGACGCTATTCTCGAGTGTGTTGCCAGTTTTAACAAAAAAACCGCAGAATACAAGAAACTTGCCTTCGAATACATCGACAGTGTAAAGGCCAAGTACAACACTTGTCTCACTACCAGGGCCGCCAAGATCGCTGCATACAAGCAGAAATTGGAAAAGTCTCGTGACGAACAAAGAGCTACTCTTTCCACAAAATCGTGGGATGTGAGTATCATATACAGTTCATGCGATTTATAAATCAACATTTACTGAGACGTTTGTTGCAGGCCAAAGTTGCTCACTGGGCCCAATACAACAAAATCTTGGAAGAGCAACACGGTAGCGACTACTATCGGGTTAGCGCGGTCGCGTCCATGCGCAGTGCCTACGCTAGTAAGATTGTCGCTTACTGCAGCAAACTGATGGGCGACTTCGACGCATACTGGGCTGATGTCATTCCCAAACTCGTCCAACACTACTCTTGCCACTACAAGTGTGGAATCCGATACTGCATCCCCACTTACAGCTGCAGTGGATACTTCAACTGGACCTTCAAGCTTCCTACTCCCAAATGCTACACTCTTTACTACCCTTGCTACACGTAAGTTTTGGTTCTACATTTATTAAATAAACTTTCACAGCGACAATCGACTAATGTAAACAAGTGTATATATAAACATATGTTTATGACCGAGTATGTGCCTAATAACTAACTTGGTTGTCTTGTAGCCTACACTTGGATCAAACCAAGTATCCTGGCCCATATATACAGGGGTTAATAAATATTTTTTTTTACCAAAAGGGGTTAATACATATTCTTAATTACCAAAAGGGGTTAATACATATTCTTAACTACCAAAAGGGGTTAATAAATATTCTCTATTTATAATACCGGTTTTATGTTGCAGGCGTTACTACTACTACAAGCTTAGTTACAACTGTGGATGCTATACTTACTCTAAGTAAGCAAATCCAGCTAAGGAATCGGGTGGAGTAATTCCACCAGATCAAGGGATATTTGTCTTGTCGCAATTTTGCAACCAATCAAATAAACCTGTTAACCTAAAGTTTTATCTGCTTATTTCTGTGTCCACCATATGTTTGTGCAGGCAGTACTCCTAACTACATTGGCTTATTTTATTCCGCAGTACAGTATATACGGTTTTCCTTCTGTAAACACAATAATGGGTTTCTGAGTCAGCAACCAATCTTGTATCCAGTTTCAGTAAAAAAATCGCATTCCTGCCAGATTCGCACGTCTGGACCATGTTATCTGACAAGTTTCAACCCGATTTAGTTTTGTTTCTGCAAGCATAAACCGATGGGATCCTTAGTTACCACCAAACTTGTTAAGTTAATGTTAGGTTAAAAAAGTACATATATTAATTTCAGATTCGTGCACACCTGCGGATTCGCTAATTTAAAACTTAGCCGATTACCAATAAAGCTGTCACTCAAAATTCTAAAGCAAGTTTTAGATTTATTTGTACAATTGAGAATTGAAGCTTGAATCTGCAACTTAAACTTAAAATCCTTGAGATTTTCACCTAAAATTTCGAGCTGGTATCCATTTGTACGACGGGATCTTTTTCCCAACAAAACAGCTAGAAATTGCACAATCTACATCTTTTTTTCGCGAAGCACTGCTTCACTATTACAAAACTTCATGGCTAAACGAGAACACTGGCGCGCAGCCTGGCATATGCTGCTTCCAAGTTCCAAACGTACAAACATTGAGAAATCACCATTTTCATTTTCATTTTACTTTTCGTGTTCATTTCAATATTCAATTTACTTTACGTTTTCATTTAACTTATCGTTTATTTTATCGTAATATTCTTATTTTATTTATTTATTAGGATGGCACTGATAGGCCACCATACACTACCATTGTTACTCAGTAAAACATTCATTTAAATACCATGACTAAAAGATGGTCACGTGCCACGCATTAAGGACCATTAATTGGTTATAGGCCATCTAAAACCACATCGAGACTATCATAGCCAAAATTCCTAAATCTTTTAACTGTTTTTTTTTAATGATTTATGCCCAAATACCCGATATGTATTTCTGAACTATATTTTAACAAAATTTTTCGAGCCAAAAATTAAGAAAAGCGCCAATTCCCATGGTAAAGATCCCATTAAAAAAGTTTATTCATGTCAAATTCGTGCACATCTGCGGATCATAAGTTAACTTTATTTCCAGCTTAATCGCGAATTTAAACTATGCCGATTACCAATGATTATTTGTTTTTAATATTACATGGAATTTTGAGGTTACTGTGCGTTAATCTGTTAGATTATTTACGACAATTCAGATAAAAGCATATTTAAACTATCGCACCTAATATTCCTAAAGCTTTTAACTGGATTTTTTTAATAATGTAAGCCTAAATATTAGTTAAATACTCCCGAAACAACTAAATTATATTTACTAACATTTTATCAGTTTCAACTTTTAACCATTTAACTCTAAAAATAACCCTTGAAGTCATGATCGTGACAACGCAATATCGTTCTGACATTTCCTAATAAACGAGTCGGATTGAAACAGGCAGAATTTTTAAATAACACGATATAAATATATGCCGAAATCAACCGATATGCAAAAATAAATTAAGGAAAATTCCTCGTAACTGTAAAAAAACATATCGAACATTTTGTAGGAATTCAGTTTCTTGCGTGCACTGCAACGCGGGGCAGACATGCTATGTTATGGCGACATCTCTAAGAAGTGGTTGATCTGATCAAAACTTTAAGCATTGTTGTATTAGACATAAAGCATTCGGGTTATAAGACATGGGAAATTCATTTGGATCCAAACAAAATACATATATTAACGCCATTTCAAACTGATTTCCGTTCATTGATCCGTCTACTTAACAATTTATCTAATAACAGTTATAAAATATATTTCAGAAATATATGTTGGGTATTTAGGCATAATTCATTAAAAAATTCCAGTTAAAAGGTTCAAGAGTTATGGCTAAGATAGTCTAGATGTGGTTTTAGATGGCCTATGGCCAATTAATGGTTCTCAATGCGCGACGAAAAATGGCACGTGATCATCTTTTAGTCATGGTATGTTTTGTTTTCGTCGTACGAAGGGATATCAGTTCGAAATTTTATATGCAAAGGTTGCAAATTCAAGCTTCAATTCTTAATTGTAAAAAATGTAAGACTTGCTTTAGGATTTTCAGTGACAGCCTCATTGGTAATCGGCATAATTTTAAATTCGCGAATAGGTTAGGAAATAAAGTATAACTTAAGGAAACTTATGATCCGCAGATTTGCACGAATCTGACATGAATCTGTACTTTTTTAACTTAACATTAACTTAACAAGTTTGGTTTGGTGACTGAGAATTCCATCAGTTTATGCTTGCAGAAACAAAACTTAATCGGGTTGAAACTTTTAGAAATGTCAGATAACATGGCACAGACGTGCACGAATCTGGCAGGAATGCGAACGTTTTACTGAAAATGGATAACCGTATATACTGTACTGCGGAATAAAATAAGCCAATGTAGTTAGGAGTACTGCCTGCACAAACATATGGTGGACACAGAAATAAGCAGATAAAACTTTAGGTTAACAGGTTTATTTGATTGGTTGCAAAATTGCGACAAGACAAATATCCCTTGATCTGGTGGAATTACTCCACCCGATTCCTTAGCTGGATTTGCTTACTTAGAGTAAGTATAGCATCCACAGTTGTAACTAAGCTTGTAGTAGTAGTAACGCCTGCAACATAAAACCGGTATTATAAATAGAGAATATTTATTAACCCCTTTTGGTAATAAAAAATATTTATTAACCCCTTTTGGTAATAACAAATATTTATTAACCACTTTTGGTAATTAAGAATATGTATTAACCCCTTTTGGTAATAAAAAATATTTATTAACCCCTGTATATGTGGGCCAGGATACTTGGTTTGATCCAAGTGTACAAGGCAACCAAGTTAGTTATTAGGCACATACTCGATCATAAACATATGTTTATATATACACTTGTTTACATTAGTCGATTGTCGCTGTGAAAGTTTATTTAATAAATGTAGAACCAAAACTTACGTGTAGCAAGGGTAGTAAAGAGTGTAGCATTTGGGAGTAGGAAGCTTGAAGGTCCAGTTGAAGTATCCACTGCAGCTGTAAGTGGGGATGCAGTATCGGATTCCACACTTGTAGTGGCAAGAGTAGTGTTGGACGAGTTTGGGAATGACATCAGCCCAGTATGCGTCGAAGTCGCCCATCAGTTTGCTGCAGTAAGCGACAATCTTACTAGCGTAGGCACTGCGCATGGACGCGACCGCGCTAACCCGATAGTAGTCGCTACCGTGTTGCTCTTCCAAGATTTTGTTGTATTGGGCCCAGTGAGCAACTTTGGCCTGCAACAAACGTCTCAGTAAATGTTGATTTATAAATCGCATGAACTGTATATGATACTCACATCCCACGATTTTGTGGAAAGAGTAGCTCTTTGTTCGTCACGAGACTTTTCCAATTTCTGCTTGTATGCAGCGATCTTGGCGGCCCTGGTAGTGAGACAAGTGTTGTACTTGGCCTTTACACTGTCGATGTATTCGAAGGCAAGTTTCTTGTATTCTGCGGTTTTTTTGTTGAAACTGACAACACACTCGAGAATAGCGTCGTTAAGTTTCTTCTTGTATTCTGCGACGGCCTTATCCAACTTGGATTTAAGATCAGCGGTAAGCTTGGCAACGGCGGCTTTCTGTTCAGCGGTGAGGGTGGAGCTCTGGTTTCTAATTTGAAATTTTTTGTTAAGTATGGTTGCAAAATGATATAGTGTAGTATAACTTACTGCACGGTGTAGACATTTATAACGTATTTGACGTAGAATTCATGTCTCTTTTGGATGATTTCCTCGTAAGCCTTAACGTAGTCGTTGTGGTAGTTGATCCATTTAAGTTTCATTTGAACGAAAGCCGTGGTTTTGGTGGTAATAAGTGCGTTAACCTTATCAGTCATGTCTTTAACAATGTCATCAACTGGTTTGTTCACTTTGGCTAAAAATATACCATAGGTTTAGTCGTTTCATGCTGACATATCAATCTGCAACTAGGTCGTCAACTCACCGACGTCACACGTGCACAATCCCTTGTAGTTAATCTTACGCCAGCAGTAAGTGAAGGGCAACATGCAGTAGGTCTTGCAGGAGTAGCTGCTGGTATACTTCCACCAGAATCCAATCTTCGAGCTAAATGTAGTTATATTGTTTCACTTAAAGTTATTTGTTACAAGTCGTCCATAAAATATTTGTTAAAAGAACAAATCTACCTACCAGTAGCTATAGTAAGTTTTTCTGTAGAAACGAAGACAGGAGTTGGACATGTAGCATTTGTAAGCACAAGAGTAGTTTTGGATAAGTTGGGATTTGAATGAAGCAAGCTTTTTGCCATATTCAACAGCCAAAGCGTTAATCTTGACAATTTCGCGTCCACGGTAGTGAGCAATAGTGCCGCCAACGAAAGATTTGTGCCAGTCAGCGCTTCCTATGTTTCGAAAAAACGTAAAGTTTAACAGGTACTTTGTAAGATATTATAGCTTACCGTAAAGCTTGGTGAAGAAATTTCTGTAGAGAGTTTCCTTCTGCTTGAGAATAGCCATGTGGTATTGGACAAACTTAGAAACGTATTGAGCAATTTTAGCATCGATGGCCTTGGAGTATTCAGCGATCTTCTGAAGACGAGTTTCCAAGCACTTCACGGCGCTATAAGTTGTTGGAAATTAGCAATATTTCAACATGATTTTTATATACTGCACATACAGCTTGTTAGATGTAATACGTACTTGTCAACCACTTTCTTGTGATAGTCAATAATGTATTGAAGCTTAGTGGTGAGGGCCTTGGTGTAGTTGGCATAAGCTTCGCCTCTCAACTTGTCGAGTTTGCTGTTGTATTCGGCGATCTTCTCTTCGAGTTCTTTGGCAAGAGCTGCCTTTTCAGCGTCGGTTTGTGCGCATCTACAATGTTTAATTTTTTTTCTGGGATAAGTTACGAACCCATAATGAGATCGTCACTATGACCGTTTATATATAAGATTGGTATATGTATTTTTTTAACGGGGCAGATTTAAAACCCATACTTGGGCTCGTTATACCAAGACTTGTTAATTTTTACATGGCAATCGGTATATGTATTGGTCGCGTTAACCATTCGGCCACACGACGTACACATCGGTATATGTATCGATCGTTTTTTCATACTTACGCCATCTTGTAGTTGTAATATTTGGTGATGTAGGTCTTGAAGTTCTCCTTGTAGAGCGCATGTTGTTTGTCGACGTTTGCGATCCAGGCAGTTCTGCTGGCAATCATCTCAGCGACGATCTTGTAAAGGGCATCCTTCAAAGAGTTTTGGACCTCTGTCTTCAACTCAGCGACAGTCTTGGCTGTGAAACAAAGTAAACTAAAAGTTATTGGCAGCCCGTCATTTACAATTGCTTAACAACTCACGAGACCAGCCGGATTTTCCGCAGTTCTCATCTGGATAAACCTTAAGAATTTTGGAGTAGTAGGCACTGGAGCACCAGCTGCTTCTAAAGAAGATGTTGTAGCAGTAGATACTTTGGCATGGCATAACATTGAAGCTATGTCCGCAGTAGTAGCTGTAGCTCAGAGCATTGGTGGCCTGAAGTAAGCAAAATAATGATTAAGAATAGCACAGTCAAGATATACGTTATAATATATAAGGCAATAATGTATACTTACGGCGAAGCACGCCAAAAGAACGAGTAAAAGTTTCATTTTTCTTCAACTTCCTTGATCTGGTAATTGAAATGACTGATTTATCGGCCAAGTTTTGTCGCTTATATGCATTGTGGTTGTTAGTTATAACATCAAAATATTTTTACATTGTTTTTATAACATCTTAAGGGTCACTAATTTAAAACAATATTTTGTACAGTAAAAAACACTCGCCGTTCCATTCAAACTGTTTACCACTTGAACGAACGAATTGTTGAACAATGTTATTTTTCTATGGAAACAGCATCTTTCAGTATTTATGTTTGCATTTAATAAAAAAAACGTTTTTGCAATTTATTTGTGATATCGCTTTATTTTGCAAGTGTCTACTAACCATATTTCCAATTTTTATTTATTTCCTATTTACAATTTTCTTTTTACTTTATAACAACAACAAGATTTGTTGTAAAAAGATAAACTCAAAACCGATCATCGATTTTGTCGTTGATAACATGTTGGCTCATCATTGTGTCCACTTTGATATGCCATGTTTTTATATAATTTGGTCGTCTTAGCCATAACATCGTTCAGCATTATGTGTTTTTTTAACCTATAGCAATGGTTTGAGACCACATAGAGATCATTTTTATATAGAAAACGGTATATGTCTCATTCGTAACCATTCAGCCACACGATTGCACAATAAGCATTATGTTTGCCGGGCTAAGTTTTAAGTTCTCAGTACGACCGTCCCTAAGAAAGCTTCATTGTATATATTCTTGTAGGTAAATCGACCTTTCTTACCTTTCGACCACATGACTGTACCATACGAACCGCTTTATTTACCATGAACTATAAATCGTTAATGCTGCCATCTTGTGGTAATGTTGATACGTATTTTGTTTTCTTTTTAACGTTTTTTCCAGTAGGCTTAGTTATCCACGTTTTCTCTTGCGATAACATTTACAGTTGTATTCAAACTATTTACCACTTAAGCAAGCAAACTATCGAACAATGTTATTATTCCATAGCAGCAGCATGTCCCAATATTTATCTTGGCTGTCATTACAAATCCATTAAAATCACATTCTGCATTTTTTAAATTGACCAATGGGTATATGCATAGCAACTATGCTAGTATTATAATGTCACCTTGCCCCAACAGAATTAGGTAATTACAATTGCTGTTTTAGCAACGACCACTCATTATTATCTTAATCGAGTAGCTTGCTAACATATTCTGCGTAACGCTCGTGACATACATATTGTGTAGAACAATTTTTGGCAAGAAATGTTTCAACCAATCAGGCCCATTTTTAGAATTTTTGTTGGCATTGGATATGCCATAGGTGGTTAGGTAACCAGGGAACATGTTCGTTTATGCATGCAAAAACATATAGCGAGCACTCTGTTGGTGGTGAACACGTGGTTGACTCTCCAGTTTTATTCCTTGCATTATAGAGTGTGGGGACTGATTACTTGTTTATTTGCAGTTGAGTGTTGGGGATTGGGAAACACGGTTTTGGGCATCCGAATCTTTTTAATTCGTATTGAAATTCTCGTTTTGTTTTGGTATTGGGGATTTACATGTTTTATATAGGTGATGATTGTGTGTTATATTTATTTGTGTATTGTACATTTTAAGTGATTTTACCTGGTAACATGGGAATATGTACAGTCCATTTGTTTCTTTCTTGGTTTATTTTATACATCTACAACTTTCTAAAGTATTCAACATGTCAAAGGTTAATCGGCGCCGAAAATTCGCACAACGGCCGTAAATGCACAAAATATGTTATCAACTGCCGTGAGTTTCCCTGGGACAATTTACCCATATAATTTGCCACCTCATATTCAAAGCATAATAGCTTACACCTCCACAAGAATCAATTCGATGGGCATTTCTTTTCCTTGGTTTAAAGCGTAAATGAGACCGATCACTAGTCAGTGGGATTGATTTCTGGTAGGATACAAATTTCAACCTGATTGGATAATAACCCGTTGTACCCAATAACCTGGCGACATGACATGCATGTCAAAAACATAATGCAATAAAATGAAATAAAAATTGTAAAAAAGTTAGAACAATATGTGTTTTTCCATGTGTGTATACGAAAGGAGCTCCAATAGGGTGATCAAATCGGTTACCACGTCGGCCAATGTTTATACAGTTTTTCCAAAGCTCAATCACGTCGTATTTTACATTTAAAAATCATATTCTACATTTATAAAGTAAAACGGGATATAATTTTTTAGCTTGTTAAGCTAATGTTATATCAAAAAACACACAGTTCCACCTAGTACTCTATGGTTCCACGATAAAAATAATTAATTAATGTTTCTTTTATTAATATTTTTTTACTTTTTCATGTATAAAATGTCGTTCTCACCATTATCTGATTTTTTATTTGATCAAATATTTCGTATGTGAAACAGCATTTAAAAATCGGTTGCTTAACTGTCTGCCGAAAAAAACCTTGGTGAAGGGATACGATTTTTATGCTTGTTAAGCTAAGGTTATATAAAAAAAAACTTACAGTTCTATGATAAAAATAATTAATTAATGTTTCTTATATTAATATTTTTTTTTTACTTTTTTATCGTATAAAATGTCGTTCTCACCATTATCTGATTTTTTTATTTGATCAAATATTTCGTATGTGAAACAGCATTTAAAAATCGGTTGCTTAACTGTCTGCCGAAAAAACCTTGGTGAACTACTTTGGTTACTGGGATATACCATCTCCGCGATAAGCAAGCTAACAATGCACAAGTTGTCTAGCAAAACATCTAACCTCATTTCCAGCGCTCAAGTTGCGACAAGTGTGAGTAATGTAGTAAAAGAACTCATAGAAAATGCCTTGGACGCTGATTCAACATCAATCCAGATAAAGTTGGACGAGTTTGGAATGAAAAAAATTGATGTTAAAGATAATGGAAATGGAATTAAAGCCGATTATGTGCAATTTTTTGGACAGAGACACTACACATCGAAACTCAAAGAAGAAAAAGATTTACTAACCTTGTTAACATATGGATTTCGAGGTGAGGCTTTAAGTTCAATCTGCGAAGTGGCTGATGTTTCTGTCATAACAAAAACATGTAATGATCCACACAGTACCGCTTATACTTTAAATTCACATGGCGCTATTACTGCAATGCGCCCATCACACTTAGGCCAAGGAACAACTGTATTGGTATCCAATCTTTTTAAAAATCTTCCTGTCAGAAAAAATTATTTTGCTGCAGCGAAAAAACGAAAAGAACAACTTAAACATACTGAAGAGTTGTTAATGGCATTTGCTCTTGCAAATCCCCTCACACACTTCAGTCTCAGTAACAATAAAAGTCTCCTTTGGCAAAAACCTAAATCAAAATCATTAAATGAAGCAGTTGCCAATGTTTTTGATGCCACAACTATACAAAATATGGAAGAAAAAACTATTAAAAGCCCTGATCAAAGCATCTCAATTCATGCATTTGTTCCAAAGAAAGTTATCTTAAGGAGAACAAATGATCGATGCTTTGTACTTATTAACAAAAGACCGGTTCGTGATAAACAAATTGATAAAAGCATTCGAACCATACTTTGCAAAGGAGAAAGCGAAAAGGAGAATCAATCTACAGGTACCGGTATATAAGCCTATAACCTAGTTTGCACATAAAAGTTATTTATTATACCATTCCATAGTTTTACATTTGCATATAATTTTGCAATTTAATTATAAATTGATCCTTTTTAATCATGTAAATTCAACACATATTTTGTTACAATAACATAATTCTGCTATTATACATATTTTTCAGGTTGGCCAGCGATTGTTCTGTATATTACCCTCCCCACAGAAACAGTGGATGTTAATGTTAATCCCAACAAGACTTAAGTCTTTTTATCAGTGAAGGACGAGGTCTTACAACTTCTGGAGTCATTACTTAACTCTAGTGTTAATCCCGGTGCCACTCTACACAATACAACTGAAAATCAACTCTCTTTAAAATCACAGTATTCCTTATTTGATGAGGATACTTATAATTCTCAAGTTAACAGACTACAGAGCACTTTGAATGATGCAGATCTTCCTAGCTTTCCAGACTTTTTAGAAGTTAATGCATCCAAGCCAACTTTTACGAATTGCTCTGTTTTAATGTCCGACACAACTATAGACTCTTTCAGTTGTTTAGGTGTCGATTTTAGCACAAGTAGTAATTCTACGTCCAGGGTGCAGGAAAGTACTGACAACCAGGGAGCTATAGATCAAAATGGATATTCCGCCCAAGAAAATACTGATCAAAATCGAAAAATTATGAAATCTGCAGTTCATAATGACCCTAAAAGTTTGAAATGTGTGAATACTGTTGTTTCACCCAGCAGCTGTAACAGTAATTTAACCGAATGTAGAAGTGATCACAATTTAAACTTAGAAAAAAACAGGGAGTCAGATGAAGTTTTCCACTTAAGTACTAGTGAAGATGAAAGAGTCCAATCTAAATGCATACAAGATATAACCCAACAAAATCCCAGTACCATACTGAAAAAAGCACATGCAAAACGAACTCATGAGCCTGTACTTGACCATGGTGATGCTTGGAGTAGGGGAATGGCCGCAACTGATAGTCTTGGGAACTATCTTCAACCTGTTACCGTGTGCACTGGTATAAAACGGAATGCTAGAACTTCTTGCTCTCCTTCAACTGAAGCGACTCATGCGAAGAAACCAAGAACAGTGTTTGATGTGTTAAACGAAAGTGCCAGAGGACTCAACTGGGATTGTGCATCAGCAAATTTAAAAAAAACCTGCCTTTCTGTTGCAAGCAAAGAGTATGATGATCATAGAAAGGCAATTAAAAAAGCAAACACAATGAACTCCCCAAAACAGGGCAGAAAAATTAGAAATTCATTTATAAATTTGAACCAGAAACGGAAAAAAGAAATGCAATTGGAAGAAGAGGATGTTGTGGAAACACCTGAAGAATTTCCAATAAAATTTGGCATGAACTGTTTAAAAAATTCTTGTCTTAACTTACCCCTATCAACAAGTTATATAAATGTCATTGGGTTTATTTCTGGACACTATGCAGCTGTTGCTTCCTTAAGTAAAACTTTGTATTGGGTTAATCTACATAGGCTCTATGAGCAGAGCACTTATGAGAAACTGATTAAAAACCATATTTTTCAAAGCATCCAATGTGAGGCTATTGAAATGACCATGGACAAGTTTGAAGGTGCTGAATTTTCTTTGCTAGGTCGTTTTCAGACTTCTGTAAATTTATGTGGAAAAGAGGAAATCCTGGATGAACGATTGGCTTCAAATGGTTATAAAGTTGAAAAAATTAAAACTGAAACTTCTGAGACATTTAACTTAGTTGGAGTACCCGATTGTCTGTTAAATCATTCACCATTGCAAAACATATCAGAAATTTTGAAAGAAATTTATAAACATGCGTGTGTACCTATTGGTAGGTGTAGACCTTTAAATGCCATTAACTATCTCCAAGGGGAATCAGCAAGAGAAGCCAAGTCTGCTCCCCTTATGACCAATATAAAGGAGGTTGAAGACTGTATCAACTCGTTCAAAAATGCAAGCAGCTCTCTTGACCAGGAAAAGTGCTTTCACAACAAACCTATTTTAATTAAACTTGCAAATATTGGATGGTCGGGTTAAACTTATTTAATCATACTTTCACAACCTATTTCTTTAAAAAATTTTTATCTGTTGGTTTTTTACATGCTTAACATTTAAAAAATACTTTACAATAAGCATTAACGAACTGGCGTAAATTAAATTCATAATCATACTATTTTTATTTTTTTACCAATTTCAGATGGTAGTAATATTCTAAATAACAGATGAATGTAAATTCAGACCAATGCCGTTGCCTAGTAAGTTACCAGATGATTTTAACTTAAAGGCTGCTGAAAACACTTCAAAGATAATCATTTGGGCAAATCGATATGCGATTTTAAAAAAAATCGGTGCAGGAAATTTTGGAACCGCTTTCTTAATCGAGGACAAGGAAGAAAAAAATGTTGACAGAAAGAAGTAAGATTTGAATTTTGGCGTTACTAAGTAAAGTTAGTTAACAATAGATATATTGTCCGACAGACTAGTCTGATGGTTTAGTGCAGTGCCTTTCAGCCGAAAGGTTGCAGGTACTAATCTGGTTGCTAGCTAGTCGGTTGTGTCCTTGGGCAAGGCACTTAACAAACATTGCCTTATCCCAATGAATTAACGATTTGTCAATTGCCCTTGTGTAAACCCCCTTAATTTTCTAAATAACAAGAATAAATATAAATATCCTATTCTATTATTTTCGTACTGGAATATAAAATTACATATTCTTTATGTCCTATGGCAGTATTGGTTATATTAACCCCACAGTGGGTTTGTGGTAATCTGATTAATTACATGTGTGATAAGTCTCCTGCATTTTTTTCATTCGCAGGGTTAGAGCCAAAATATATCATACATACCCTATAAAACAGGTATATATGTTTATATTATATATATAATATTGAAACAGAAAAATTACTTAACATTTATATTGCGATACAGCCTTTATGCATGATTTTAGCCACAGAATTCAAACAAATATCATATTTCTGTTTTTCCAAGCTGATGCTCATTGTAGTAAATGTAGTAACACATTTGTATAAAGTTTGGACATTTGTTAAAGCTGTATCCTACAATTTTCTAAATAAGAATCTTAAATAAACTTTGTATGGTGTTGAGCATCCGAAGGTAAAGCATATTTTTTGCAAAACATATAGATAGCCAATCAACTTCTCTAACACTGAATTTGATTTGACACAGAAAGGTATTAAAGCAGATATGCGTTGGCCCAGTGGATCCGGGTGAGACGGTGGATGCCATGCATGAAGCAAGACTGTTGGCGCGCATGAAGCATAAGAATATAGTTCAACTCCATGAGAGCTTTTTGGATGGACAGTTTTTCTGCATCGTGCTTGAATACTGTGAGGTATAAATGATATTTTAACAATTAAAGTTTGTCTTTCAACTGCATGTCATATTGGCCTACTACCCTGAAAAAAATTAATATATATATCTTTATATAACATCCATACAAAAGTGTGACAATTAGCTATGCTGGGCTGTGTTTATCTACTATATTACTTGTTATTTGTTAAACAACATACATGTGAGTTAGAACCTATGTGACAAGATAGTTTTTAAAGTTCTCACCAAATTTTTAGGGTGGTGACTTAGAATGCAAAATTAATGAACACAAGGTGAAGAATGAACACATAAACGAACAACAGGTCATCAAGTGGTTGAAACAAATGTTAAACGCAATAAACCACATGCACCAAAGGTTGGGGAATTGTTTTCTAAATTATCTTGTCTTCAAAAGTTGCCTATTTTTATTTTTAATATACATATACAAAAAAGGTTCTGTAAGTATAACTTCAGATTAACAGTAAATAACGATTGGTTTTCCTTTTTTTAAATCTAATCAACTGATAAAACTACTAATTTATTTTACTCTACTCAACTCCTTTATTGTTTTCCTACTGATTTATTTTGAAATGTAATGAGAAGTGAACTTTTTAATATGAACTATTAAATTATTTTTAATTAAAAATATTTTCCAGTCGAGTTCTGCACAGAGATTTAAAAAGTCGAAACATTTTCCTGAAAAATAACCAAATAAAAATCGGTGATTTTGGTATATCGCGGATACTGTTGGGCGAATCAGACAAAGCGAGCACATTCGTTGGGACTCCATACTACATGAGTCCTGAAGTCCTTAAACATGAAAGATATGACGAAAAGTGTGATATTTGGTACGATTTTATTTACAAATTAAGGTTTTTTATAAATCTATTTAAATGGAATAGAAAAAAATTTTAATTCTTTAAATCATATCATTTATATTTACTTATATTATATTAAAAAAACACACAAGAGTTTTCCAGTTCCTTACTATTTAAAATAAGACTCCAAAGTCACACAGTTTGGTTTCGACCCATAAAACACTCTTTCTAATCCATGCATATTCCATGGCACATCTGGTTCTTCTAAAACTGAAGAAATGTCTCAATTACAATTTACATTTAACAACCTACTATAGCTTCGGTAACTTGACACGGTGCACAAAACATCTGATGATTGTCGATGGGGTGCCAACCCCTGTGTTTTTCCATTCAACGTTTCAAGAAATAATACATAAATATCCTATATCCCTGTACTATTGTTAAGACTTGTAAATAATTATATATGAATGAATGAATCTAAAATTAATTTGCTGTCTTAAAAACTCTGTCAGAAAATTGTACATATAAGTATTAGTAAAAGCTAAAAGAAAGGTATCTGCAGTAAAATTGCAGAATCAGTAGATATCCAGTACGAATTTTTATGTATTAAAAACTCTCTTTGTCCCCGATCCGTATAATTTCCACCATCCACAGGTCGCTTGGTTGTGTGCTATACGAGATATGCTGTTTTTCCCATGCATTTTCTGGATCATCCTTAATGGCTGTGATGTTCAAAATTGTATCTGATTACAACCCGTCTCTACCTCAACTTTACTCAAGGGCACTAAACACTATTTTAGAAAGGTAACTTTGATTGATATGTGCTAATAATTTTATTGGGTATGATATTTGCCTAAAAGTTTTAATTGTTTGAAATTCTTTGCCTATTTAATTCTTATAATAAACCAATAAACTTAAAGTAATACCATATTTTTACATTTGTTATATAAATTTTAAACAAAAATATCATAAGATTTTATGAACATTTTCTTGGAATCTGGTTTGTCAAATTGATCAAGCCTCTTTGCATTTTTTAGATGTTTGTATCGTGATCCACGCAACCGTCCAACTGCTGGAGAGGTACTTGCACACCCAATATTTGGGGAAGAGAAAATTCCATTCAAAAAGTAACCGTTCTTTGGTCAATATCTCACATGTGTAAACAAAGTCGAGGTTTAAATTAACTGACAAAAGACTTTAAACTTTGAAACTTTTAAAGTATTCACGCTGTGGAGTAAACACTACAAAAGTTATACTTTACTGTGGAGTGCCGGTATCTTGGAATCAAGTGTTTGTTAAATATTTATAAACAAACCATTATAGTGAACATAATTTTTAATTTTAAGATATATGTGGCATGTTTTCTACCTCTATATTACCGTAAACTGGGGAAAGTTAACATTTTTCTGTTTTTTTTTATATCTGTTTTATCCCCTGTAAGGGAAAACGAGGAACAGTTAATACTTGGGGCAATTGTAATATTACCTTGCTATTACATAAGGGTGCATTATCACACAGGCAATCGTCAGATTACAACAAACCCATTGCCAGGTTACCTGTACTTTTGCGGTGTGTTGAATATAATCAAGACGTTCCTTCAGTAGAAAATGACGCAGTGGAGCAGTTTCAATCCTGCAATTCTAGCCCACAAAGCTATTCGAAAGGACAATCTTTTCGTTTAAACAAAATGGTATGCTAAATTGCTCACAATTACATTTTATTTTTACAGTTCTAAAGAGCACTTGACTGCACGACAACGATTAAAAGTACGAAAGCAATTGGAAGCCGACAGAAAATTAAAGATGTTAAAGTACATTTTTATTCATGAAGCTTATTTAATAATATAAACCAATTGTAAACATTAGAAGCAACGTTTTCTTGCGTTTATGCTTAATTTACACCAAATACACATAAACGATTTTAAAACATTTTAACCATCTGTGTATGTTTACCAAAATAATTTACTTATTCATCTATGGCAAAATAACAAGGTTACATATGCGATGGGTATTGCTGACATCAGCAATTTTTGATATGAATTACTTTAATTTGAAATCATGCAGCCATGTTTTTTTTCAATCTCGTCTCCTGAATAGTTTAAAGAAAGAGCTTTCAAAATGCAATAATTCAATTTAAAATCATGAAAAGTGCGTTGTCCCATGTGCAATATTTTTTTAAAAACTAGTGGTTTTATAGATTGATACAGAAGCTCTGTTAGTATCGCATCGATAGCAGAAAGGTTGTGGGATGCTAACATGTCGCTAGCTTGTCGTTTGTGACCATTGGTGAATGTTTATTAAGACAGCTATGGTTTAATTGGTTTAACAAAAAACTGTAACAATGTTTCTATTAACTTTAGTGAACTGCCATTGCATTGGTAAATCTCACAATATAGTGATAAGTTCAACACAGTCTTACATCAAGTTAAGTGATGATATCCATGTATTATCCTTCAATGTAAATTTCATCACCTGTTAAGATAAAAAAGAAAAAAATCTGGATGTCTAAACCTACTACGCTCTGGTTGACTTTTAACATTATTGTGTGTTTTTATAGAGAAATGACGCGGCAGAACTTTGAACAAAAGGAGCGAATACGCCGTGAATCGAAAGAAAGGAATTTTTCCCGTTCTGCCTTCAATCACAGCATGGTACATTAAACCACAGTCTATTCATCTGTTTCAATATTTACCAGCTTATAATACATTTGTGGTCTACTGTAGTAAAACGTGTACATTTTTCCATTTTCAATACAAACTATGTGAATAACAACTTTGTATATTTTACATACAAATGTTAATTTATTAAATAACTCTAAAAGGTCGGATGGAAGAACATACTAATTTCTTCCTTCGTTTCAGGTTCTCATTAACAGGTCCCATTTCCATTATTTTTCTCTTGCTACTACTGCCACATCCTACAATGTTCGCTCTGGCTATTTTCAATTAAAACTAATGTTTTTTCAGGAACTGCATGGTCAAGAACTCAATTCATCTTCTCATATGATACCACATGAAGCAGATGAAGGAAATCATGAAGCGAATTATGAAGAAAATCCTGAGGATGAACTCGAGGGGACAGTTGTGTTTCAGACAATTAAATCACAAAACACTGCTCCAGGTGCGTTAGATGTAGTTTACTTTCCTCCCCAAATAGGTATATCTTTACTTTCCGATGTAAAGCTAATAAGGTACGACAAGACCCTCTGTCCTTTTTAAGTGAATAAAAATCATACCAATATCTCTAGATCCTCTTCCTGAAGATGTGGGCGATGCAGATTCGTCTGATTCTCGACTGTCCTACACTGATGAACTTGCGACTCTCATCAGAGATGGGTTCATCCCTGAAGACGACGAGTTCGCTGATACCTTCTACTCCGCCGATGATGATTTTGAACATCACTCCTCGTCCTCATCTCTCTCTGAAGAACTCCCGGAAGACATACTTAGTGACACAGAATACAGAGACATCATGGGATACATGGAAGACGCTCTTTGCCTCGATGAATCTACATCGCGGACGAAACATCCACACACAAACTCGGAAAAGAACACACTACAGGATATTGGGGGGCAGTTGAGGCACGTCCGTCATCACGACGACGATCCTATTATTCCGCTGAATAACGCTAACAATCCAGGCCATTACGGCAGTCTGACGACCAATCCCCAATCTATTAACCGTCAATTACCCGCACGTCCCATGACGCACGCCGGGCATAACGTTGCGTTATCAACGTTCAACAATTCAGTAGTTGATAAAAAGATCGCCAATGTCCGTCAGCGATGCCTGGATGCCTTGTCCGATGACGTCTTTGCCGAAGCTTACGAAATCGCCAAGATGATCCAGTTTGACGAATTCAGTGAAAATTCAAGCATTCGTCGCAAGCTTTCGAAGATTATTCCCGACTCGAACCAACGCATGGACCTCGAGCAGCTCATCTATCTTGAGCAAGAACGAAACTCTGGCCCGTAATGAAAAAAAGAAGCCACACAAAAAGTCAAATAAAAATCGCAGCAAGTAAATGATTTTAAAACTGCGCATTCCCATGATTAACAGTAAAGTAACCAACACTTAAAAAGTCCAAGTAATAGTTTACATTTACTTATTAACGAAATTAAATTTAATAAAATCAGTTTTATCAGCCTCCTGCAAAGCATATTATATTACCGAATCTTAAATTTAAAAGTAATTTTTACAATAATGTTTATTTTTTTACTTTCAAGTATTACGTACATACGTTTTCCAGTACTAGCATGCATTCCACTGTTTTCATTAAATGTATTATTCAATCTGTAACAGTGACTTATATCTTTAGAACGTAGCAATACTTCATTTGTAAACCAACTGTTTTTACCTGTACACTTTATTTCAAAGCTATATATTCCTTAACCGTCAATTTCATTTATCATGATGCCTTCTACTTTGATGTCCGTTTTTTTTGTAATTAAAAAGTAAAAAATAACGGACAAAAGTTCTGATTTATTTTATATTTTGAAACAGAGGTGCTAAAAATCAAGGACATATTTTGTTTAATCGTTGGAGCGTTGCATTTTTTGATTTTATTTGGTTTTAAGATGTCCGCCATTTTGCACATCCATCCGGTATCAAGTTTTCAATTTTTGTCCACTTTCGTATCCGTCGTTTTACTCATTTTAATCGTTACCTTTTTAAATATCGATTATTTAATAAACAATCTACCGCATCGGTCCAGAATCCAGATCCATTTAGTCTTAATATCGATTCAAGACGTTAGGTCTGTATCGATGTGATATCGTTTGCTCGACAAAGTACCAGATTACAGTTTATTTTGGCTTCCATAGGTCTATTTATGGAGTCGCGTGCTGGTCGATAAATTTTACCTCTCTTTTGCTTTTGTTGGTACAAGGGTTTTTTAAACTCGGTCGTCATAAATGTTTTAAAGGAATAATCTACACCTATTCGGGCAAATATACACTCATACGTGCATTGTACATGCTGTCCATTACGTCATATACTATTTTCTGTATTTTATTGAAATAATAAACGTTTTATACCCAACCTAAAGGTCTTGCTTTGACCAATGCAGTATATATATATAATCTCCTGTAGTCTTTATATTAACGGCCACAAATATTTGACATATGTTCACATTCCCGAAATAGGCCATAAAATCTATGTTTATATGTCGCTGTTTGTATTATACAAGAGGAACAACAATGATAAGCGATAAAAGTACCGTGTATACAGAATAAACACAGCACCACTATTGGCGACGATATTATGAGAACAAAACGAGAATAAAGAACAATTGCACCTTGTTTCCGGTCGAATAAATATAAAAAGCGGTCGACATCTTTTTAACGTAAGAACATTTAAAACGTTTAAAATTATTTAAAAAATGCCGACGTAATATATAGATGATAAAAAAGGGCCGACTAATGCATGCGGTTTACTGTAAATGGTTTGATACAAATTGCGTTTGGAACTCAAGTAAATTGTTGTGGTTTTATTCTTAGAAGGCTGTAAGAGACGTACGAACTTTTAAAATGTTTTCGCTTCGCAACACCCTCACTTGGTGCACACTTCTTGGCAAAATGGATCCAGCGAGATCAAAATTTATATTGACACAAAACCTCGGCGATTGTTTACAGGGCGGATTCCGATCCAAGAAGAATCTGCTGCTGAGGTGTCACCAAGCGGCTTACTCCGAAGTATTGGATCTGCATTTTGGTTGACCCGCTGGTGCTGTTGACTCCACTTTGACCATTTCCTGTGCTGTTTAAGGAGCCGTTTAAATGAGTGACTCCAGTTGCAAAAGTGCTGAAAGAGCCTCTTGATGTCGAACTCATACGTCTCGGTCTTAAGAAAATATATAGCGTACGTTTATATTTTGCTCTTAAAATACCCTGGCAATGGTATTGCAAAGGATTAATTGGGCTATTTCCAAGTGGTTTTCTTTTATTGCCATAAATAATTCATAAGGCCTTACGTTATTATTTTAGAAACCAAATCTGCTTACCCTCCTTTTAGGAATTGTTTCCGTGCACAATTCAGTCTACGTTTAAAATTACTCCTGATTTCCTTCATGAATACACCGAAGACGATCGGATGGAGAACTGGGTTCAGGTACATCACAACATACATTGCTGTGTCCAACTGCGAAATGAGATAAGCATGATAATTTTGCTGTCACCTGCCATGTAGCCCCAATCCCATATATAGGGAAACGCCGATCTCGGGGGAAATATATAGGAAATAACCATGTACATTTTTCGTCGCGTGACAATTCTTTAGCCGCAAATCCTTCGGACATGCAAAGGTGACGAAAGATCAGTCAAGCTGGTTAAATTAGAGGCTATGTTTGCGTAAAACAAAGGAATCTCTTTTTTGACCAGGTTATCATGGGAAAAAAACCGCTGATGCCGAAAATTCGCAAATAAGTAGTCTGATATAATCATAGGCTGTCCCAAATCGCTTAAACCGTACTAGAATAATCCTAAGAAGAAGATTTCGATAGATCGCCGCAAAAGGATTATAAAATGATGATAACATATTTCAGTAATTGTAAGGGGTCGTCACTATCGAAAAATAAATAAACTTTTAAAGTAAGCTATTCGGCGTCGTTTATGGAACATATAATCAAATAGCAATAATAAATTAAATCAAAACAAGGAACTATCCATTTTTAAAATAAAAGTCAATTAATCAAAGAGAAAGTTCGTCCTTGATTTAACACAAAACGTGGATTTAAAAAACGTTTTAAACTTGGCATTGATATAAAAATAAAGAATGAACCTCGACGCACGGAATTTCTCTACACTAATGTGCGTCACAAAGCGAATGTATAGATCGGACGGTATGTCTTATTTTCGTCTGTAAAAACACATTTTGTTTTTGCGCGTAACACAAATCACGTTTGAACTATTTTAAACAAACATAAATTGTCTTGTCTTGTTGTTAACTACATGATTCAGCACAGTAATAGCATAATTTTTTTTTTAGTCGTCGTTGGTATAATAGACCTGTTTTATAAAATGTATATCCGTACTTATTCATTTAATCTCCGATATGTAAGTATAACATACCGCGACCGGTGGGTCATGGTCTTCATAGTTGATAAACCAGTCGTAAACCCCCTTTCCGTAGTATGGTCCCCAGCACACGAGAAATGTTAGAGTTATCAAGGTTCTCATCAGAATCGTTCGGTTCTTGGCTTTTTGTATGGAGGCCGTGTTGACGCTATGTCGTCGACCCATCAAGACTAGAAAACATTTCATTTACTTAAATAAGTACATTTTCAATAAAATTTGTAAAACTGTTAAAATGATGTTCGACTAGAACTTTTAAATTTCTAATTTAAATATTTTTATACGATTTCTATTTAGAGTATTGCTTCATAACGATAAAAATAGCGAGAAAGTAATGCGTTTTTAGTAAATAATGGTTGTTTAAATTGTGGGATTTTATTTGGCAATACTAGTTTTACTGACGCCCACCTCTGTCTCTTTCTTTCATGTTCGAAATCTCGCAAACGATGAGGGAGTAGGATATAAGAGTACAGATCAGTGGTAGAAGGAAGCTCATACACATGGTAAAAAAGTAGTACGGACGGAGCATTGACACATCAGGTACAACTATAAAGTCGACACATTGGTAGATCGGAGTACCTTCACACGTTGGGATGTTTACAACTGAAAATATGAAGCCCTGAAATAAAACTGGAGATTACAGGTGTGTTCTGGACGTTTATTGCTTAATAAACACGTACAATGGGCCTGGTTTATAGCATGATTTGTTGTTTAACAGTTAGTTATTATTTATATCAATTTAAGTTTAAATTTTAACAGTATTCATAATGTGTGGTACATTAACTTACTGCTGGGAGACAGCAAGCAACGCTGGAAAGCCACGCGATTGCTACCATGTAATAACCACGTTTGCGTTGACTGTGACATGGCAGTGGTGATAAAATTCCTGTCACTCTGTCGATCCCAATAACCTGCAAATTAGAGTTTTTTTTAATATTTTTTCACTCACACCATAGATGTTTGCTTATTTTTGCTAAACCTTTGCTTGGTCAATGACCAAAATCCACTATTGTGACCATGTAGTTCGAGTACACCAAACTGGTCCCGGTCAATCATGCAGGTAAGACATTTCACGACATGATGAGATTAAAACATTGTTTTCCGCACATGTATGTCGCAGGTGAAAGCGAATTAAAATTGATTTATTGCCTTTGCTGATTGGATCAGTGTAAGAAATTGTACTCTCCGGAAGAGCGGAATCAATGTTTTTTAATACATGAATGTGTTTTTGCAATAGTCAACGACTGTGTCATTAAATAAATTGTGATTAAATTTCACTTTCGGTTTGGTAATAAAGACACAGATTACCACTTAGCTTTTAATTCTGTTTTAAAATACTTGTTTGTTGTACAATGAACTAGTTTATTTACGGTATGCTTGCCTAACTAGCATTAGGCTGATATTATTAGACTGCCTTTATTATGATCTAGGCTTACTGGTCTTGTGAGAACAGTGAAAACAGTTGGTTTGTCAATAAAAAAAACGCATTCTGTACCCGCGGCACTATAGACTACAAATATAATTACCGTAAATTGTGGTCTTAACTATGTTTAACCAAGGTTTAAAAAAATGTGAATGGAAAAACCTGTTGACAAAAACTAATACCAATAACCTAGTTGTGGCCCTTTTCAAGAAGCCCTTGGGCGACATTTCGATTCGCCCGCGCAACAAAACATGTCTCGGAAAAATAAAGGTAAGGAATCAGCCGTATAAGTAGTTTTAAAAACGGACCTTAGTGAAATTATATAAGCATTATTACATATTTCAATTTTAAAACTGGCGTCAATACTTAGGAATTAAATTTTGTAAAATAATATGTAAGCCAATACTACGAGGTCATAATGTAATTTTCTAAATTCCGAGAAAGGCTTTATAAAATTTTGTCAGTTATCAGATGCGCCTAACATTTCCGATAAAATTACCTCGACGAAACAAATGGTTATTCGTGGTACGGTACTCCCATTATATTCTCCTTAAAATGTTGACATAGAAAACGTCGAAGCTGTTATAAAGAACGATAACATTCCACGTCACTAACTGTCCCATTATTCGTCCTCGAACTATACCGTAATTATATGCGCGTAATACACCATGACCAATTTCGCTTGTAGATTAGAGGCTAATGACCCGGAAAAGTTAATTTTAGAAGCAACCGCAACGAAATTGTTGATACGTCGCATATCTGAGTATAATTTAAAAGGTCATATGCACGTTAGATGAGAATTCAAAGTCAAATACAGAAAGCAGTTTAATGGAAACCAAGGGTCGATATTGAGGGATCGCATAAATGTCACACCTGTGAACAATCATGTCTGAAACTTATAACATTCTCCCTACTAAGGAAATACATGCGAAACGTTAATATTGATTTCCCTTTGTTCCAACAATAACACCATTCTTCTTAGTTTACAGACCACGTTTTAGGTTTCGCATTTATATCTTTTTTTTGTGATTATATATATTTCAGTGTGGGACGTGCGAGGAAATAAAACATGGATAATGTTGGCCGAAGGGGTTGGGATATATTAATCATTGTTTTATTTATTTTACTTTTGACATACTCCAAACTGGCCTAACCATACGTGTTTATCTTGTCTCTAACCTCATTCACTTATCCGACATATTCCGAACTGGCCTAATCATACGTGTTAGTTGTATCCCTAACTTCATTTACTTATCCGCTTGTTAAATGTCTTATATCTACATTCCGTCACTGTTTTTTTTGGAGGATTAGGTGATTTAACAATGCATATAGATTAAGCCCTACCGGAATCGACAAAACACTAATTACCGTGAAAAAGTTCCTTGCTAGAATACCTTATTTTTAACCGATATTTGGTTTACTGTTTACATATTTTAAAATAATGTGTAATTCACGGAATTTATCAAATTTCCGAGAACTTACGCGATCTTTAAGCTTGTTGTTTGTTGCTATGGAAATTTAAATAATCAAGTACGAAGGTCTCGCGGGAGCAAATGTCGATGGTTAAACCTGGCCGGTTGATGAAACGTCACGCTAAGGCAAACATAAATCGAGTGCTCATAGACTATAAGTATGTCTAAAATCTACTGGTGACGGTTGAATACGCGAACAATTTCTTGAAACCGTTCTCTTGTTACGCAAGCGATCCAAAGCCGTGTTGTTTTTCACCTTAACCTCTTAAATAACCTGCATACTTTCTTCACCGCATAAACAGAAGGTTAAGGTGCCTGTTTTACCGCCGAAAAGTGTTTTTCCTCTGTATCAAATACTTGGCGATATTATCCGCATATAGGTCCATGACCTTGCATGTATTAACTATAATGTAAAAATATACAGTTAAATAAAAAATGTCCATTAAAACATACTTTAGCTTTTTGATAATGGTTTTAAGATAGGATGAGTTAATGCATAGCAATCATATTTTCCCATGTTTTGTATATATTGAAAATTTTCATTTAGGTTACGTTTTTCTCTCAAACCAGTGTTATAAATTGGAGATACTTTTTCCGCCATTTTGGTGGAATATTAGTGAACATTAAAGTTGCGTTATTTATCTTAAACCGTAATTGTCACTTAAGGTTCTGAGAACTACAGTAACTTTTTCGTACTATAGACATCACAAAATTAGATACTTTTTCCCATATTTTACTTACCGCAACCATAAACGAACTCGCGTACATTCCAAACTGTTTCATCATCTGACATAACCTGCACGTCACTTCTCCAGCAAGCCATTCCATTGTGGTATTCCATATGGCGTCTGAAGGAAACAATCTTTATAATAGAATGTATTGAATGATTAAAGAGTTAAGTGTTTGTAAAAACTTCAGTTATGATTTAATACAAGTTTCAGCAATTTCACCTGATGGCATAACGAATACGGTGTACACCAAGTTGCTCAGCGCCAAGTGGAACATTATGAAGTGGCGGCTTCTACTTGTCCTCAGTGACCACAACACAAATATATTTCCAGCCATGCTGAGACAGAACAGCACCCACGTGATTAGAACCCTTATCAAATGTAGCGTGTCGAATTGAAACCATTTCTGTTGGCAGCAGAACAAAGGTTAATTTTGAGTAACTTGTTTCATAAAGAACCGGTGGCTATTTTTGGATATGGATATAAGGGCATAAGGATGCACTTCAGCGTAACCATACTCCATAATCTAAAGTAGACAGCTTTGGTTACAATCTAAAATAAGACTTCATGACAGCGTGTTTTGTATATCAACAACATCGTACAAGGTAGCTGGTATTGGAATTTTAATTTGAAAGTTCAACGGTCTAAAATGGAACTTGTCGTCACCGTAATTTATACATCAATAACGTCGTACTCACTTGAATTATAAGGTCATGTGGTTCACATGGAACAGCAGTAGTCACACTATCCGATGCATTTAAAAGCAATGTCGCTGCAGTTGTTCTCCAATCGTTGTCCACGATATGTGTATCTTGGGACATTGGATCTTCTTATGGTAGACTTGAAAAAAGATTGATCAAATTATATCCGTTAATGTGGTAAAGATCAATCACTAAACCATACTCCTTTAATCTGCAAAATAAATAGTCATTAATAAAACCAAGAGACCACTGGCGCGGAAGGTTAGCAATCCCTGATTCCAATACTAAAGGACTGGGGACAATCGCGTCCTGTTATTGATTACTACGTCTTTAGTCTGCTCATGCGTACTACAAGAAACTATTTTCTTAATTATTCCAACGTTACCTGTTACGCCCGAATCTAAGCAAAACTGATCTTATTCATGATATATCTGCGACATCGTTTCCTATTTGGTGTATTGCTCCGGCAGCTGTGTTATACTAGTGTGACTATAGGTGTTGACAGTTTTCAAAGCAGCATTTCGGCGCTACTAATGCGAAACATCATCAAGGACAATTGTAAAAACACTCAACTCCTGACAAGTGACTGTCACACTGGTTCGGCGCATACGTGTCGTGCGACCTGTTACTGCTTATATTAACAATATTTCCCAATCATAGGTAGGGTCGTCCAAATTTACAAATTATATATTTTTCAAATTTACAAATTATGGTTTACAAATTTTATATATCTTAAGTCCTCAGTGAACAAAACAACTATTCAAAACTTGGCATTGTGCTTTCCAGGTGAAAGTATAAGACTAAGAAAACTTCTCCGAATCTCATTCTATTTACCTCCGATCTATAACAATTACCGTCTCTCTCTACTTGCCCTCGGACATTCTAAGGTCTGCTGCAGAGTGGCACTGTTGCGTTCTCCTACCATGACGTCGTCTCTTATGGTCAAACGTCAACACTCAGTGTGTGTCAAGGTGTTTTGCGACACCCGACAGATGGTGGTGAAAGTTTAAACAATTTTATTTCTTGTAAGGGTGGCCTATTTACCACCTAAACTGGATATATCTTTCCTTTTGATATAATCTGTCATATCGCACTTAACTATATGATAAGAATCTACTAAATACTGCCAGCAGGCTTCCTGTCGATTGGGTATACTGGCGATATCGCCAAATATGGGTGGGTATCAGGTGATTATAAGACTTTTCTATCCGTCATCTCGAAACGAACACTTTTGTTTGTATCCCTCATACATTGCTTCATACTGTTAAGCGGTCATGTAAGTAAAATGCACAGGACGGAGTAGCGTGCTGCTGATAAGCGACCATTTGATCATGTAATCGTATATTTTGACATCCCCAAGCGTTTCCTGCCTTTCTTCTATACGTGTTAAATCTAAAATTGTTGGACCAAACTTAGGTAAGAACTTTGGTCTGATCATGGAAACAACGAACTTAGTTTAAAAGGAAATACAGCCGTGGGTACAGTCAATGTTAATGTCTGTAACATAATGCTTCAACTGTGTTTTACTACGACCAAGCGGCCACACATGACTCACATATCTGTAAACAACTCGCCTAGGAGAAAGTCGTTGACTAAAAATAACATTCTCAATTGAAATCTTTCATGATGTAAAAGAGCAGTGAGTTCTACTTTAAACTTAGGCATTTTTAGGCGATGCACACATAAGCAATGATTTCCATGCACTTTGTATAGGCTAAAATTATAAAACAACGTTTTAAACAAACTTCAATTATTCATATAAAATTAAATTTTTGCAAAATAACTTGGTTACTTTTGCGTAGTTTGCGGCGTTTGATCTAGGAATGGATTCATTTCACGGCATTTCCACGAACGTGGGAACTGCCCGGCGTGATTCAGCGTTCCGAAAACACGTGGACCCGCTTACCGAATGGCCTTAAATTTAGATTTTTTGCAGCAATGTCCAGTTATACATTCCGCTCCCCCTCGGGGCAAGTTACACATTGCTGCACATTTGTTTATTTAATATTGTAAGGATCGCCATCGCCTAATTTAGCCGTTTTAACTCAAGACTACTTTCCAGACGTTTTTCTTGGCGACCGGTGTCTCTTTTAATCCGATCGATTCGCAATGACTTTACCAATGGCATTCAAAATCTTGTTTAGATCATAATATCTTCTCACGCGAGGCACCCCAGCACCGGCGTTGCCAACAATATGCTTATCTACGATATCTATGTTCTTTGCTCGGTATCCTGCGTCGCCCATTGGCTGCGGTCGGTTCATGACCGGATTAAGCACTCTCCGTCATAATCGAGCGGTCTGACGTCACAAAGGCTCGGACTCGCTTAATTAGTAACCACAAACGATGTGCGTTATAAAATGCTCTCGCTCAGCATCACCTTGGGCCATAAAATATCCCGGCGCATTTACTAAAAACATGCATTCGATGTTTTAGATATTGTGTTGTATATGACTTTGTAACGCTGTTTTCCTTAATTAAAACAACCAAGAAGGCAGTGCGCTCTAGTATTGGACTTAAGACTATTATGTATCTTAAAGCCTCCCACGTTGATTTGCCATATATGAATGGCTTAACGTTTTCTTTTTACATGGTCATCGAGTTACGTAACCAGTATCCGCGGCTTTGCTAACGTGGAATGCCCGCTGATAGCAATCAGTTTGCCCGAGGCTCGGATGCAATTTAATTGCAATATGCCGCATTAGCTATAAGAGATTTTGGAGGCATTATTTTTGACAGTTCGATCTGATTACCCTCTATTTTTATCTTAGGCGTACACGTACTGCGAAGTTTGAATCATGATAGATATCACTCTACTTTCCCGGAAAAACGGCTCAGCAAAGTTGTGCCGAAGTTTGGATACAAAATAAACCTAGCCGGTCAGCTGTCAATCAGCGCTAACCATTTATCTCTTTGCAGATTCATACATCAATCTACAATGAACTTTATACTCTGTTTAGTTTCTTCGATTGCCTCTCATCTTTACTGATGTCCAATGTACCCACAACAAATTTATCTAAAGATAAATCTGAAGCCTGATAATGCATTCGAGCACTGAAGCATCGCATATTGTAGTGTGTTATGTAAATCATTCTCCTTTTTTCTTCACCCTTATAGAATCGGTGGTTCGTTGTTTGGATATCGAATCAATTTAGCATAACCGATAGTAAGCTTAAATCTTAGATATGATCTTAGTTTTACCGTCGCTGCACGCGAAGTTTACTGTCCGATGGTAGTATTCGACACAAGAAACACCACTACTTTCCCAATCCTTTGGCATAGCGTACCTGCACATTGAGAAAAGCAAAATGACAAAAACTTGAACTCAGCAGTTACCAAGAGAAATTCCTCGCCCACTTTGCAATGTCGTTTCTATTTTTATTTCGATATTTTCGGAATGAACACGTTGCGTTATGACCGCACACAAACAAAACTTGTCGGAAAAACTTTATCTTTTGGCACGGTAAGACATAGCGTTTAAATTCAGGTTCACGGGACTTCACTAATAAACCAACAACGGCGATAACAAACGCTTTTTGTTTAACAAAATGAGCTTTACGTGGATCAGCTTCTAAATCTGGCTATTATTATTCCCTGTCGGCTGTAATCTGTATTGTCACGCAGCGGCAATGACCAGTATCATGCTAAGTTCTGTCGCTTATAATTACCTCTATCCACTTTGTCCCTGTAATAAAATTCTGCTGCGCTCATTTTAACAGTGAAATGATTATCCAGCACTATTCAATAAGACACTGTACTTTGATAAGTACACGAAAGCCTATGGTAATGTGTAGAAGATATCTCGTGCAACGCAGTCTATGCTTAGGCTCTATATTTCACATGCTGGATGCATCAAATCTAAAAATGGTCATGGTGAAATCAAGACTCGTATTCGATATAATCCATTGCAATTGATCTGTTTTTACAACTTTTTCACCCCGACACCATATTTTAACTATGGGCGCGACTTTACGCTCAGGTGACAATACTTTGCGGACGAACGTTTGACCCCGAAAGCCTACAATTAGACCTAAAACAGCATTCGTGTGTTTGGAATCTAAATAAACTAGTTTAGAATTGATGTTATTTCGGCTCCATCAGGTCAAAATTTACTGCAAAAATAATCAAATGCCAAAGCGTCTTGGTTTGAGCGTGTAGTCCAAGTTTTGTCGTTTAAAATAGATGTAGGTCGATTTAAATAGCGCAATGTACGCATAAACAGATAAAATGACCACATAATATGAAAGTAAGCTGCTCTCTTTGCTAGCAACCATACACTAAAGAACACCCAAAAGTCATTTTGCAACACGTTTGTTGCCAACCCGATATATCTTATGAACTTCGTAAAAATTAAGGATAGGTCACGCAGCCATTTTGATTTTTTTATGAAAACAAACCATACCTGTAATTTGGTTGCTAAATTCATTTTGTGAATCCTTTGAACAAATATTTATAAGGATTATATTTTTTACTGTCCGCCATCGATTTTTTTCACTGTCCGCTATCGACGGCTTATGTCAATAAATAAATTTAATTCCAATTCGTTATTCAAAATTAATGAGGTCAAATACAGAAATCACTGCAACATCACACCAACCTGATAATCAATCTACAGCACTAAACATGTGTTCTTTTCCGCTATATTTTGGAAAACATGGATTCGGGATCAAAGTTAATAATTTCACGCTAAATTTGCATTTGCAACGAAATGGCGTGACAGTGCGAAAAACTACAACCATAAAATGCGCTATAAAACCAAACAGAAATTTTCGATTAAGAATTTGCTGGTCAATCAAGGGAAAATTGCAGAGAAAAACTGCAATGATTTAATGGAGCGACACCGCCGTCTAGTATCTTTATTCATCATACAGGCCGGCTATGTATTAGCAGCAAAGCCACGCGGAAAATTCTAATGCAAATAAAGTGTGACTTGAAACAATAAACACCCGGTGGCGTTCAGAGCTCGTTTGATACTCTGAGGCGTTATCAAGACTTTAACGTGATGCAAACTCGCAATTGAACTAGATCTACTGCAAACTTGCAAACGAATTTTGTGAAAATATGTGTAATTTATTTACGGAAAATGTACCTTTTCGGAATTGCGGCCGGCATGCTTGGTTAAGGATGACTTATCTAAATATAGCGTGCAAGACGCATTTTCTGCACTTCAATTTAATCTGCGTAGAAAAATAAATTGATCTGGCACAAATGCCGGCTGTCAAAGATACATTTGTAAAAAGCGCAAGTTTGCACATCTTTCCTGCTCTGGGTTAATCCGAAACAAGACACATACTTTGCATTGAGTGAAAAAAACAACAGCCTGGTTAATCACAAATCCTATTCCATAGTATGTGTTTCGCTGGATCCACTAAGATGAAACCATACTACTATATTTAAATAGAAGGAAATCCGACACTATTTACTACCAGCACACAATAGCTGGTTTTGTTTTTGTTCATACAACAATAGGTCTTGCAATTTACGGCGTTACTTTTGTACCGCGTAAGGCGGTATGCGTTTATCAACTTTCTGAAACTTATATCTTGCCATTGGTTAAACTGTTATCAAAATTATTATACAACATACTGTTAATAAGAAATGTTGCCCACGATTCAGCCTTAGTAATTTGGTATTTTTGGGGCTTTCGAGGAATATCCTGTACATGTACAAATCTGGATATTCTACAGACTAATA
This sequence comes from Ciona savignyi, assembly GCA_000149265.1. Classification (NCBI taxonomy): domain Eukaryota; kingdom Metazoa; phylum Chordata; class Ascidiacea; order Phlebobranchia; family Cionidae; genus Ciona; species Ciona savignyi. The sequence continues at coordinate 450,268 of CH003350.1, forward strand.
TACCGGTTACAGCCTAATTTATGGACCATTCATTTTCCTAATTGTCTTCCTGTATGGGCACACATTTTTATGTTTAATATTAAGTCCTAATTTTACTCAAATATCCATTCATTTTATATTTCTACGTATATATAATTTGAATGTTATGAAAAAAAGAATTTAAATTCACCACGTATCAGCAGCAACTCAAATTCGGCATAGTCTGTGTACTTTGGTAGATCAGCTGTTTGCGTTTAAATTAAACGCTAAAATATTGTTCGGCTACTAATTTGTCTGCCATCGCATTAAAAGTCAGTGCTTTCGGGAAAATACTCCTTACAGTGAAATCATAACAAAAACAAATGTTTCTCTGATATCAAAGTTTTGCGTCAAGCATGATCCGCCAGTAAAACACCCTCTCAGATGTCATAAAAATGAACTTGATATAATTGTGCTTATTGGTTAGGAATGCGAGCTGTCTTCCATCACTGTTCCCTTTAGCAACATAGTGCGGGTGTTTTCTTCCATGCTGGTCGCTTGACAGGTGGCGCTGTTCACAATACTGATCTCCGTTGCACCACTGGGCAGATATTGAACTTGAGTGACCCCGGTAGCGTAACCGGTGAGAGACGACCTCGACATGTACCCAGATGCCGATTTTCTGTATGTAGGGATCTAATATCGTAATACTAAATTTGAAATGTGGTCAACATGCCATCCAATACTAACATTGCAAACGAAGCGAGGGAGGTATGCACTTAATTAACTTGGGAATTTACTTCGTCAACGCAGACACTGCCAAATTGAAATTCCTTTGAAAACAAACAGCTAATAAAGATTTACTCCTGTATCGTGCTGATTTACTTCAAAGGCCAGTACAGCCCACCCCCGTGTTTTTTAAAACGCGTTCGTTTGCAACGATTGTAATATTATCATACGTCTTTGTTTTGTCTTTCCCGTCACAGCACAATTGTTTCCTGAATTTGCTCCTGATTTCTTTCATAAATACACCGAAGACGATCGGATGAAGAACTGGGTTCAGGTACATCACAACATACATTGCTGTGTCCAACTGCGAAATAAGACTGTGTTTTAGCATTAAAGAGTCATAAGAATAGGGGGGATGGGCATCATTTAATTTGGTATAGGGAGCTCGTATTGAACCAGACCATTTTAATAAAACTTTACCGAACAAATCGTACAGTTACGATATTATATAGAATCTATAAAGGCGTGTATCGCAAGAGGGTTGATTCTTGGGCAATAAACGAAACTTCTAAACTGAGTATGGGTTTCCCATATACTGCCGACTGAACAATGTATGCATGGTCGCCAACAAAATATTTAGAATAAGAAAGACAAACCGGTGCTGGCGGTCGAACTGCAGGTTTATTGAACCAATCGTAAATGCCTTTTCCATAGTATGGTCCCCAGCACACAAGAAATGTTAGAGTTATTAAGGTTCTCATAAGAATTGTTCGGTTCTTGGCTCTTTGTATAGATGGAGCGTTAACGCTCTTTCGGCGACCCATGAGAACTTAATGGAAATAAAAAACATTTTAATTTGCCCGCCATTCTTGCACAAATGCAGTAGTAAGTAGTGCAGCTCACCTCTGTCCCTCTCTTTCATATTCGATATTTCACAGACTATGAGCGAGTAGGATATGAGAGTAGAAACCAGCGGTAGAAGAAAACTCATACACATTGTAAAGAAGTAGTATGGCGTTAACCTAACACGATCCTTAACAATGTTGAAGTCCACACACTGATATATGTTGATTCCTTCACATGTTTCCACAGTCAGTAAAGAAAACAACACTCCCTGCACAAAATAGTATGTTAAAATGATAATTCTCTTACAGTTGCATAATATTCCAAGACATATCTTACTTATAAATATACCCTCACGATGAGTTTAGTGTACTAAAATACAATTTTAAGCTGTCTATAGATCGACATTAATATACATTTTAACATAATGGTAACTATTCCATATTTTGTGTTAAATAATTTTCAAAGGTTTTATTGTCTATGTTGTATGGGTGCTGTTAGTTTTTACCGGTTTGCACCCTGTTTCAAATTTGTGAATAAATTATTGTAACCGTTTCTTGTACAAGTGTGATAGTATATTATAAGATCTTTATATGGGTGATATACAACGTTAAGCAATGTATTGGACAAAAATAACCTACCGCTGGTATACAGCAGAGGAAGCTTGTGGTCCATGCTATTATTACCATGACGTATCCTCGTCTCTTCTGACCCTCGTGTGTCAAGGGTGATAGTATTGCTGTCACTCTATCCATTCCGATCACCTGAAAGATTTTAAACTGATAAAATAACCGCAAAATCTATTTTAGTTTACTGGGAAGTGCAAACTATAGTACCGAACTGCATTAACCCCCACGGCCAATCCCGGATTAATATAAAGATAGGCGTCTTGAATTTTTTATATTTTTTCATTCAATATGACGACCGAGCCTGTTTTTTTTGTATTACTAATCGAATTCAAGCACGTCAAGCCCTCTGATACTGACATGTACTGGTCTCTAAAGAGCAGCAATTAATGATAATATGTCTAATAAAGCTCAATCCGGGTAAAGCGAGCAATGAATACCCGTAATAAATTAAAGCTTATTGGCGGACCTATAGTCCGAGGACAACAAATATGCCCGATAGAACTAAAAAAACGAAAAATAGTTAAGAATATGTCTTTCTTAGCGTTAAGCGCAAGTAGCTCTAACTTACAAACACAACACAAAGGGCCTCGTGGGAAATTCGCAGGTTCGGTAAACATATTAAAATCCCAAGTATACAGCCCTTTGAGAGAAACTTTTACCAAATATGTCTTTAAATATGTAACTTTAACCAAAATAATTTTTTTTTTGATATTTACCTCTAAAATATATAACCTAATATGTAATAATATTTTTCCGAGGTAAGTTCCGACTTAATGAAGGTGTCGTCACATGTTCGTTTTTAATTGACTTATATAAATCGATCGAACTACCATTGGACGAACTTTTTAATTTCCCTTTATATTATGGCGAGGAAAATGAGTGTTCCCCTCAGCGGTTGGAAATCATGACCGTCACAACACTGGCACTGATGTCGCTAACCAATCGGCATATTAATTAGTGTTAAAAGTCGGGTTGCAAAAGATTTGGATTTTCTTAATGTTTCCACGCCATTTGGAAGCACGTAATGTCCAGCCCATGTCGCCCCTCAAAATATATGCAATATATACTACACTAAATTTAGTATCCATGCCTGTACTTTGGAAAGTGTTTATTACTATTCTATTTTTAAAGTGACAATGTTCTGCGCGAAAAACCTGCAGGACCATCCCTCTTCCATGTCGATACTGCTGGTTGCTTAATGTTAAAATATATTAAACACCTTTCCAGGTCAGCGCAACGCATTTGCAGGTAAACCTTTGGTATAATTAAATATAGGGTTAGGCTTGTGGAATCGATAAACGTAATTCCTTTACGCGAGGTTAAAAATAAAAGTCTGTGATAAATCTATAACATTTTCCGACGGACTGTCGTATTAATATCATAAACGGTTGGAATTGTGGTAAAATAAACGGAATCATTCATAACTATCGAATAATAGACAATATTGATATTGCCATACCAAATTTATTTATTATTTTTGTACATAGCGTAAATTTTAGAAGATTTTGCTAAAATATTAAACGTGACCACCGTTTATGTATGGCGCAGTTTTATTACTGCATCATTAAATGATTGTGACTGCTTTTGTTTATACTTTGTTATTCTTACTTATGGAGAGATTGAACTTTGTTATGAATGATGAGGATTTTCAATATCGTTTTTTTTTATTTTTTTTATTTGGCTCCATGCTAAGACTATTTTTTAATGATATTATTATTTATTTAAGTATATTTCTCCCTTATTAAAAATGTCCATATGGCTGGCTCCCTTATTAAAAATGTCAATATGCCAATCGGTTGACCCGCGCAAGGTGCTTTATTATGCTCTTGACTGGAAGCTCTGGAGTGGCAATATGTTTCAAGTGTACATTTCAACACGAAATGAACTGATTCTACTAATATGAACCACAATTTCACCACGTACTAGACCGCATATATTGGAAAATGTTTGTTACAGTGGAAATAATAATTAATAAGTACATGCGCGATGTGTTTTTAATGTGGTTTTAATATGCGCGAAAAGTAATATCCGCGATGTTTTTTTAATGTGGTTTCTATGGAATCTGATTTCAAATGTTATTCTTCGACAGACATGTTAATTGTTTCCCTGCCCTTTGTTATATATTACAGCACCCGAGTGGCTAAAGCAGCAGCAAGTTTTTATTTATGCTTTTTCGATTTTGTTTCGGAAAGACTCTTTGTGCAAGCCTGGTTTATAATCGTCTTAAAACGTCGCCAAAAATCAATTGATGGATTTTAATGCAAATCCCCAATTATTTTAGTTTAAATACGAATTTATATACATAGTGAGCAGATTCCCTTGATATAGTATTATTGCCTGTATTATAGTATTTGGTCAATTCAATCTTAACAGAATATTTAAATTGGCTGGCTCCCTTAAATCATTATTTTTCTATCGACAAAACTGACTTGATAAAAAAAGTTACTGTCGTATTTTTGTTAACCATGAAATTTGTATTGCTCTTTAGAACAAGAAAATGTTTTTGTTACCAGAGCGTGATTTAAAATTCTAAATGCACCCTCAGCGCCTACCTCCATTTTGCTGGATCGATATATTAGGACCTCTAACCTCTGACCCGCATGCATCTTTGTTAGGATTTTTAATTTCCGTTTCGCGCCTAATTTGCTTTGTTGCTGGAAGATCGAATTGTGGTGTGCTGGCAGACTGAGCAACACAATGAGTTATCGATGCTCTGATTAGCTACGAGCACGTTATTGATCAGTACAACGTGTTATATCAGAACTACTACCGGTAATCAACATTTCTAAACAAATGTTATGTTTTCTGTGTATGGTAAACACGTTCAAATGATAGGCCTTCTTATTACCAACCAATGATTATAAACAACGATTCCGAAGCGGAACTTACCACAACCATAAACGAACTCGCGTACATTCCAAACTGTTTCATCATCTGACATAACCTGCATGTAAAGTCACCAGCAAGCCATTCCATTGTGGTATTCCATATGGCGTCTGAAACAAAGAAACTTAAATACTGGAATCCCATAAAGCATTCAGTGTTTGTACTATTTGAGCAACTATATATGTATACAATGCAAGTTTCAGCAATTTCACCTGATGGCATAACGAATACGGTGTACACCAAGTTGCTTAGCGCCAAGTGGAACATTATGAAGTGGCGGCTTCTACTTGTCCTCAGTGACCACAACACAAACATATTTCCAGCCATGCTGAGACAGAACAGCACCCACGTGATTAGAACCCTTACCAAGTAAAGTGTGTCAAATCGAAACCATGTCTGTTGGTGGAAATGGTCATGTTGACAAGTATCGAAACATGATGTTAATCGACATAAGTAGCACAGTCCGTTTACAAACAAGTACAACCTACCTGTATGATAGTATCATGTGACTGACAGCTTGGTACGAAAGTAGATCCTGTCGTTCTTTCAGAAAACAAACTGTTGTCACTCCCGGTCGAAAGTTCAGCTACCGTGGAAGCTTCCATTGATGTTGAATTATACTTGACGCACTATAGTTAAAACCACAAGGCCTGTAGCAGTTAAATTAAAAACAAAACATTGTTAGTTGTATCACCGTTTTCAATCCCAACGTACACTATTTATGCTTATGACCCTTTTCGTGCGTATTGTACGCAGATTCCTAATTCTTATATTTCTAGTAAATGCTACATCAACTTCCTATACGCAAATGTGTAAACTGAGCAAGTACCATGCATTTAACTACGCAAGTTCAAGCCTTTCATTCTTTTTCGGATGTCTCATTGAAAAAAGATAAACACGTCTGTTCAGAGGCTTATTCGATCGTTTTATCCATTTGTTACCTGTATAGTGGATATTCTCAAACGGGTATTTCCACAACATTGTTTACACCTTTTATTTAAATTCAACTGGAAAACTACTCACGGTGAAAGAATCAAGAAGGACGGACCATGCATATTGAGTATACGATGATCGTCGAATCTCAATTTATACAAGATAATCTATCCCATCAACACTATATGTGTGTGTGCTGTAATACTTCTTTCCAAGGTGTAAATTTTATTACAGTATGCGCCCTTATACACGGGCACTATTATTAACTAAGCAAAGTCCCAATCGTTCCCGGTGCTTATATATTTTAAACGCTATTATCAATATTGTTTTTTTATTTTAAGTTCACACGGGGATGGATATAGGCAAAGGGATTAGGTTTATTTCTTATTATCTAATATAACGGCTTGGTCCCAGAGTAGTATTATAAACTTTGAAGCGCAGTTTTACTAAGCTGTCCTCTGCATGGAATCTGACACGGTTTCTGAAAACCACGATATATCTTTCTGAAAATATACCAACGTTTAGTTGAATCGTGGCCAATTAACATTACCTGTACCTTATATGAGAGTCAAGGTGAAGCAATCGATAGAAATCTATTAAAAAACGTTTAAATCTCAATTAAAGACCTGATAGACACATTGCTAATTGACACATTGATTGAACAGATATGATCATAAAATCAAATAAAATTAGGTATCCGTGGTATTGTTCAACCCTTTATCATTGACCTTAACAAGTTGCCTTGTTAGCCGTTTACTGGAAAAATGTCAATCAATTGAATGTATTGGACGTTATGTATGTTAAGGCTATCTACTGAATTGATTGCCGATTTGTCTCCATCATCCAATTGGCAACATAACAATCAAACGGCATATTGATTAAACCGGAAAATATTTCCTAAGCGGTTTCATATGTTACTTGGATAGTTGGAGTGTTGTTACTTCACAACTTACAAAGATCCAGATGCACAATACATATCCAAACACTTAATGACCAAAAACAGATTGTTAATTAGAAAAATGCATACTTGTCTCTTACCACCGCCTAGCTTTCTATACTAACCTTTCTGAAATAGGTAAAACTTTTATAAGCTGTATGATTTAGTGCAGTTAAAGTTTAAAGACCCTTTACTCCCTGATCCGTCAAACCATTTATATACGGTCCTCTGCAGGACGATTAAATTCCGGTATAATCTGATCCGTTCATGATGCTGCTGTTAAAATTTCTCCAAGGCGTTCAGTCGTTTTCTGTTCTGCGTGTCTCTGTATTCTTTGCAAAATCTCTGTGATTCCGCATTACCTATACGATTAATACTCTTACACACAGAGAAGTTGAATTAGATGGATTCAGCCGACGCCTAACCTACTTTCTATACTAATAGCACATACGACTCACACATATGTACACACATATATATATATATATATACGACCCTCAAACGATTTGCATGAATTTTTAATTTAGTCCTAACAAGTTAATTGTATTTGCTCCGATTACTAAGCACTAGACCTGCCAAAAAGGGGTCCACTTTCAGGTAATATGAACATCGATTTGGTCCGCACTGACGAAACGGCCTTACGAAACAACACTGCAAGCAATAACCCGCGTCATTGAAATTACTGATTAGCAAAGCATGTCCATGGCCGTTACCACGCGAGGTCATCTGGCCATCAATGTTAAAAACGGTCAGAGAGAACTTGATTGTGTAAATGTAATAGAATCACGCTTGTAAACATAGGCTATTAAGTTTAACGACATAAAAGCACCGACTCATATGTAATATTTATGAAACAACCGAAGACTATAAAGCATTAGCGCTCATCTCTGGCAGTATAAAAATCCTCTATACAACTCACTATACAATCACCCTCATTTGGTCGTGCGTTATGTTGCTTTGAAAAGCCATTACCGTTGAAAATGTAATCGATACTGCATATTTTTAAACACACAACGGCATAAATGTAATATCGCCTCTAATGGATTGACAATTGTTAACCCGGTTAATATTAGAGAAACGTTGGCAGTTATCTGTGTTTTAAGAACAAGACGCCTAATTGCGATTGGCCGTAATATTAATTATTAAACACCAATTTGCTTACGCAATTACAAAGTATTGCCGAATTCTTTGTATACTCGTATTATATGGGTGTTATGTGAACATGAAGCTCGTGTTTCGCCAAAAAAATTAATACACATTTTCCAGTAGTTACAACGTACAGACAATACTTTGATTTTGCGTTCAAGCTAAGACAGAAATTGTGGGCGAATGTTGACGTGCAACTATATTTATACTAGAGATACTATATTACAGTATATAATTGTGCCTTCGGAATTTTATTTTACATAAACTCACATAAAATCACAAATTTATTCTGTGATTTGAATTCTGTTTCAACGGGTGAAAAATAAACGCGTGAAGCCCGGAAATAGTAGATGGGACCTTTACATATATTTATACCCTATTTAAACTATTGGATTGCTTTAAACTATCGCATTGGATTTTAAAATGCATTTTTGTATAGGCCATACCTAGACAAAGTTACTTAATCTGAGCACATCAATTTATGATTTGCTTATTTAACCTAAACAACTCGTTTGTGCTCATATGGATAGAAAACGGGCAAAATATACCAGTTGGCTTTACATATATTTGTTTCGTCAGTTGATTTTAAATTCCAACAAAAACCTCTAGGTACAGTTTTTCAGTACCGATTAAACTGCCACACCTTGCAACTCTTGCACGTATTTGTTGGTGTGTGCATAATCAAAGTACTGTCTTGTTGTTTTCTATACATTACCAAGTACTTCTCTTACAGTACAAATGTATATGTTTAACTTTAATCTGTCCCAACATAGTGTTTTGTGAGTGGTATTTATGTGGCACCATATATTCCGTAATCTTCCCGAGTTATTTGCTACCTATATTTAAATCTTCACGGTTATGTGCGGCCGAATGGTAAGCACGACCATTACATAAACCTGCTTGCCAATTAAAACGATTTTCAAGTTCGAAACGTAACCCCGTAAAAAGTTAAATCTTTACCATTTTCTGGTTATCAGAACTATGTGTCGCATAACAGGCTGCTGGCAGGTAAAGCCGTAATGTTTGTTTATTCGAGTTTATCACCTGCTGCACCTCATTGTTGTTGTGTATTACGTTTTGTGATGCAACAGAAGCATAAAAAGTTAAATCTGTTTGCTGCGACTTTTGTCATGTCGAATTATTACATTGGTTCTCTTGGTTTGTCGTATTTTGTCAAGTACGGTTGGACATGAAACCTATAGCTCGAACTTGGTTCACAATTGACTCAGTACACAGGAAGAACTGTTAGATGGTTGTGTAAAGGCAGGTGTAGCTCAGTGTAACATAAAAAAGTTTATGTCACCACATAGAATAAAAAAAAACACTTAAGATGCTCATTTTTTACGAAATTTCTAGAAAGATATCTATGGCCTGCGAGATCTATTTGTTTGCATAGTGCATCTTTTGTCCTAAACAACTTTCACGATTGATGTTCTTTTATTTAGTATTGTTTTATTTATACAACAACCTTTGGAAATTGTATTTTTAATACGTGTAAAAATGTATACCAGAAAATTTGTTTAAATTTTGCTTAACCTCTTATGTTTTAATCCCCTTTTAATAGGATTAAAAAAATAATGTAGCATATTGAATAAACATAACCCGTGTACCGATCAATGAACTATTTTAGTACTGTGCTTCTTTGAATGATTTTTATATACCGTTTTATGACCAATATACTGACCATACATATATATTATCACGATTATTCTTAAGATTATTTGCTTTGTTAAAAGTCTTTCTACAATAAATCGCTTTTTTGCAATGTGGCCCTTATGATAAGAGCTGTCATTCAAAGTCTATAAGCATATAAAGATTTTTTTACAACAATGCCAGTCAAAATATACTTAATAAACACTTTAATTTAAATAAGGTCGGCCCAGTTATACAAAACTGCACAGTTAAACACAACTATAGCAATAATGTTAAGCCTTATACAGCTTCCAACTGTTCCTAGATATTGTGGATTATTAATCGGCTCATTACTCATTTAAGCTAGATATTGTCAATCAACCACCCCTAATGATATAACTATAATCACGGGTAATTCGATTTTTGTTGTTCAGACAGTTTTGCTGTTTCATACACACCGTAAGTGTATTATAGCTTGTTTTGGATGGTATAATTTGCTGGATTTCGTGGGGTAAACTGATTGTTTTTTTTATTCTTTGTTCATTTTCTTAGTTCATTTTATAGGCCTACTTCTTAAAGTTTCCAAAACTTTTACTTGTTTTTTTTAAAGTATAGAGTAAATTGTAACAAAAGCTGGCGTTTTTTTTATAAAATGTTAGGTAAACTGCAAATGGATGGTTTGCCTTGAATTAAAACAACGTGTAGCGTAGCTCTTACCATGCCAAGTTTCTCTTCGCTGACCTTTAACGATTGCAAAAACCAAAAATCTTTGTCCACTAGGTTGCGCTATGCCGTATTAATCAGCCTAATATTGTAGTTGTTTCGGTTATACCATTGTTTGTCATTTTCTCGTAATATAAAAGAGTGTTAAACTTTAGTTATTGACGGACATCGATATCATTATAATGCTGTCCACATTAACGAAAAATATTTTTTGTTTTATTTTTAGCGACAGTTCTGGTTCACTTCAGTAACCTAAACGACAGAATCTGGCAGAATCTTAATAACTTGCCCGAATTGTGCAAAAAGCACGTTCTTGAACCACACTTCACGCCTGTTAAATTCCAGGTCAAGCTTGTAGGTTACAAAACAATAGTTACCATTTTCAATACACAATTCAAATAGTTGAAGAACACAACTAAGTTCCTGACGGAGTCGCTTAGTTTAGATTAAGTGGTTCTATGTTAGATTATACAGTGATATCATCTTATATACAATACCCAGATAACCCATCTTGGCTTCGCCCTTGTTGGCATTTTGATTGAAATTTAATTAGTTGTTGTATAAGGTAGTCAATGATAAAGCGTGTCTTTGGCTCTTGATAATTATCTTACATGCCAATATATTGCGTATGCTCAGTGATTTTTCACTCTGTATAAATTATAGTTCAAATTACGCAATAATCACGGTGGCCATGTACGTTACTTAGCAATATAACGTAACTGTGTTGGGAACTGCAACGTTTGTTCACGTTGACCGCATTCGTTAAGGACCAAGGTGAAATTCTATGAAAAGAAACGGCCAAAGAATTTCTTTTACCTACGATATAATAGATGCAAAACAAACAGTTCAATGAAGGTAGACTACAGTCTAATGTGGCAAGGGAAGCTATATTCCTTGTGTCTAATCATCCGTAAACGGCCACTGTTCTCTGATTGGCTGCATATTCCCCGCCGGTTTGGGGATCCATTACAGACTGGAGGCCACTTCATGTACTTATGCTCAGCAAATGTTTTTACAGACCGCAATACCGACCATGATCTGTCTAAAAAAATTGTTCGTGTGTCGTAAAGTCACAGTACAGGACACGACTTATTGGCAGCAACAGCGAAAACTTTCTACGTGCTCCAATGACTCTTTTCAGTTAAGATAATTTAGTTAGTAAGAAAATGTATTGTTTGCCGAGTTTGGCTCTGTTCATTGTTTCAGAAGTGCTTAAGTGGTCTACTACATCGATTATGTGTGTATTAGTATAAATATTAAATATGTTGAGTAGTTTGTAGTTTTATTGTACGATGTTCAGCAAAACAAAGATTTAGCTTTTCTATCTCATTAGTAAGTGCCTCTTTATAAAACAACGTAACAAAATTACCCACCAATCGTTACCATGCGTGTTTTCACTGATTGCACTATCATAATTAAAACACATCATCTCGGTCGTCCACGAAACACAGCGATGTTTGGTAGAGTTTAAAGGTTTAATTAAGCAAAGTAAAAGCGGTTGTCACTTTGAACTCCCTAAAGATTACCCACTTCGATCGTACCTCAACATAATCTACTTAATACGTATACGCTTATAAATCACAGAATTTAGTAAGGTGTAGCGGTGGTACGTGAATTTGTATACCTTCGAAAGTCTATGTATAGTTTTAGAGATAAAGCAAGCGTTCAAATGTCGCCTTGTGTTTTTCCTCTAAACGTTGGTCACCAGGTAATTTGAAACGTAGCTAATTTCAGTTAGGCTGCTTTTTTGAAAATGCGTTGTTTATTTTATATTTTTAGTAGTGAATTGCATTTAATATTACATATTTATCCAATATTTATATGAAGTTTGGATTTCATTGCTTTGTTGGAAAGAAAAAATTAGATTTACCCATTAGAAATGCTTTTGTATATAGATTGTAGATTACGCAACTGGTTAAGCAATAGTTCAGTGTATGTCTTGTATGAATTGACACAGAGGTTAAGCAAGATTTTAAGCTGAACGGCCTTGTCCTGAAATTAACGTTTTTTTCACTTTACTATCGTTTGTTTGTATTCTGATCTAACAGATAATTTGTTTCTCATATACCGTCAGTATTAAGTTTAAAGTAATTCTATTGAAAGCTCATTGTGGTTCGGAGATTTGTGAAGTGTAATGTTTTAAACTACCTAAACTGGAATTGGTTCATTCTATTATAGATTTTCGAGAACTAGCATCGCAGTTGTTTTGTGAAAGGTACGAAAATCAGAAAAATTCGTTCGCAGCCTTCGGCCAATTAAGTGTGATGCGCTGAAACGTTGACATAAGAGAGCTTTTAGCAGATTCCTAGTTGCCATTGTCAATGAATAGATAGATAAATAAAAACAGAAAATTTCCATTCTCAGTCAATACAACAATATAATCGTGATGAGATTGCGTTTGTATTCCTGTTTGTTTGGGTTCATTGATTTTACGTATACGAGTGATGGCAAACGACTCGAGGACTGCACTTAGCTGTTGGTCTAATGTGTAATCCTATGTAATTGTGGGTTAAAGATTGGTTGATACTTGCCAACTTTTTAATAATTTCTCCAAATCACGCGTATTCGTTGGTTGTTGGCCATTATTGCCCAGCATTCTTCTCGTCCGCAAGTTATGAGAGCGTAAAAGCTTTGCTCTGGGCTGTTTTGCGTAAAATATGGCAAATTACCGAGCACTGGTCACCGGAGAAATTCCCTTGTCTTTATTTTGATAATAATAGAATAATAGAATGAGTTAAAAACCCATGCTTAATTTTTAGCTTTTATAATTCGCTCTGACATAGTTTGTTGCAGTGCTTGTTTTATTTATTTTGACACTGACGTCACGTTTCCATATAACAATATTTGATGACGTCTTGAGTGACCTGAATTAGAGTCTTTGTGTGTAAATAATGAACAGTATGAGATCACCGGAGTGGGCGACGACACTTGATATCTAGCAGACGTTTTGAGAAAATAATATTCTGGAAGAGAGTAGTAGGACCCACTATTCTTCATTTTGACAACACCCGAGTTTTCCTAACAAGCGCAACCACCCGATACGGTGTTAAACTTTATTAAGTCAAGCGTTAAACTGTGTATGACGATGGTGTAACCCAGTTTGTTTAGTGCCGTTAGTTAAGCACCTTTGTGACAACTAATCACAAACTTGATTAATGTCACAATTTAGCCTCTTTTGTAATAAACCTTAACAGATTAATAATTTATAAACATCATCATATTTCTCAATGCAGAAAAAAAGTTTGAAAAATCAATTACATAAACCTGCTTTTGTACTTTGGTAACTTGCTTAACGTTTATCCAAATCATATAATTGACAATATTTAACTTTTGACCTTACAGTTTGTTGGTCGTTAATCCCATGATCGAATAAAAATAAACTCATAACTATAAAGAGAAAATAAATATTATGCCGCAGTCCACAACCGTTTAACAGCACAAAAGTCAAACAGGCTTCCACACTTTCTTTTGTGGTTTATTTTTTAGCCACTTTTTAAGTTTTATTATTTTATGTTTTTTTTAAATCAATAAAAGGCCTACCTAAAACTTTTAAAATAGTTCCATAATTACATTTTCTAAGGCCTTAACACTGATATGTGTTAATATACATTTCCTTGTATTGTTTACAGTATAAGTCGACAAATACATATGATTCTAAACAAACGAAAAAATTCCTAATTACACCGATTACCTATAACACCATACATATGTTTATAAGCCCGTAAAGTGAGAGAATGTCCGTGTCTATTGGTGTCATGTTCCGTGAAACATTCGTTACCTCATCGGTGTCGGTATCTTTAATATTTTTCCGTTATCCATTGTGGACTTTTTTATCGGGCTCAGTTTCGAACCCGACTGATAGGCTCGTTGCTGAGACCGTTTTTTTATGTAAGTCGGTATATGTATCGGTCACGTTAACCCTTCGGCCACACGACTGTACTGTATCGTGGAGTATTGCAGACAGTTTATTCAGACATAGCGCCCTTGTGTGTTTCTTGGCTCATTTTGTTCTATACTGTTAGTATGTCGTGTTCATGTTGTTTGATTGGTAGATAGTGTTTCAAAGATCTCGTCGTGTTTATCTAAAACATTTCTGATCCTTATCCCACGTGCGTAGAACGATGCTAAGATTAGGTTAATTCTTAATTAATGTCCACTTTAATTATGTGAACCCTTTGGAGGGCTGGAGGCGCTTGCTTAGAGTCAACAAATAAATAAAATTCGTAAACTTACGATAATCGCAGACGCCGTTATCGTTCACGAAAATCTTGTAGCGACATTTTCGTCACTTGACTGATAAAATACTTGCTGGTTTATAGTTGGTTATTGTTACGTCACGATCGTCCATCATATTCGTTGCCGCCCAGGCATGACACAAGGGAAATGTACAAACGGGAAAATGTAGACAGAAGAACTTAATATTCGCAGTGTTTTAGCAAACGATACCATAAACGACCATAGCAACCGTTGCTTTGATCGTAATTACCGATACCGAATGTTTCGTAGCCCCTTTTTATCGGTTTAGATGGCAATCATCTTCCTTTTAAAGCTCATTTATTATAACTTGGGATTTTTTCATTCCCTCTCTGTTTATATATCACCGAATCTGCGAAGATCTACGCTTATATATACCTTTGCGAAAGTGGAGAATAGTTTAAAAATGAATGTGCTGGTATAGTGTAGGTACTTGGGTATAGGTAAATAAGAGTGTACACTTTACTTACCGCATAAACCGCCAGACAGGGACACCGTAGCAAATATTTATAATTTATTGCGGTGTTTGACAATAAAGATGCGGGTTATTCCAACTGAATAGCACCACCGCAATTTAACACTTCCCAGCTGCGTTTGGCAGTTTGAATTACGCAATTTAATCTTGTTAGAATTCTTGTAGTGGAATATTTATTTTTTGGTCACTGTGCTAAATCATTCCAGGCGGCAAATGGAAAAGCTTTCTCATCATCGTCCAAACGAAACAATAGAAAGATATGTAATATTTATGAGTTGCATCTTGAATTTTGTCACGTTTTGTTTTCCATGCTATATTTTCTGTTAGAGGATTAGTGTTTAATGATGTGTTACCCGAGATTTAAAGCTCCATAAAAATTTACTGCCACCGAGGAACGCTCTTTAGTTGTCATATTTAAATTTAATAGAAATCTATGTTTGCATTGTTATCTATATATGTTTCCAAAACGTCAAGTGAAATACCCTTGACTGATGTTAACTTCAGTATGTCGATATTACAAGTAGCGCATTAGTTTGCCGACAACAAATATAAAATTGTTTGTTTTGTAACTAGCTAGCGAGTTTCGTGCCGCTTCATTAACGTAATTTACTGCCGATTAATTGTTCCGATAACAGAATGAAGTGTGCGACTATTGGAATTGCAGTTTATTTTCCGTTTTACGGATTTCCCGATACATTAATATTGGTATGTAAGTATAAACCGTTAACAAGGAGTGTCTTATCCGTAAAATCAATGTTCGACATTGTACAATCAGTATGTTATTGGCTGGCTAACCGCCGGTAAGTTCAGTTGCAGTCTCTTTCTATGTCGAAATAGGTTCTTAACTGGCGTAATCCGCAGGAAGTAATTGCGACTCAACAGCCTGCGTGTGGCAGTGTGATCAAATGGCAACAACATAGAAAGAAACGCTGATGTAAAAGTAGCCTGTTTGTACATATTGCTATGCCGGGTGCTGTTTTGTAAATCATGCGGTTTCCTTCGACTTTTTGCTTAGTTTAGCATATGAAGGTTTTAAATAGCTGTTTCGTTAGACAATAACGCTAGCTTGCAGGCAGCTTTTCTTTTTATAATGCAATCGACAGTGCATATAATTGTGTGATGTTAGTTCAGTTTTAAGCCTGTAAACGATGTCGTGCATATACACGATATACAGCAAAGTTTAGCATTTCTGATTGTTTTATTTATTTTGTGATGATAACACTAATAGCACTAAATTGAAGTGCAAATTGAAAGCATGGATTAGTTCAGTCTACCTTTCATTTGCTTTCATGAACTACATATTAAACTATTGATTTCAGAAAGTAAGGTTTCTAAAGTGGATAAAAACCGAACCGAATAGTTCATTGCAATGACCACCAGCACTGAAACACTGGTGGCTTCTACTGCAATGGAAATTCACACCTCCACAATGGCTCTATCGAATAGCACATCAATGGATTCGACTGCTTCTTACTATGCGCATTGGTGCCCCTACTACAAGGTAAGCAATGTCACCAGTCTTGTTTGGAATTTTACCCTTTATCTACGTTGCAGCTTTATCTAAGTTACAGACTTTTTGATTAAGCAAGAGCAGGTTTTTATGTGCATTGGAAACTTAAATATAAGCTTTTGTTTAAGATGCCATTTAATTATGTGGCTTTAAATATTTTTTAAATACAAATCATTCAATGGAATTATCAAGAGGCGTCGCAATATAATATGTATACTTATCAACCAATTGAACTTCAAAATTTGCTTTTAACGAATGTCTATACTCATAGCTATGGAAGGGAGTTAATGCTTTGGCAATGTATCAAGTTAATGCCAAATGTTATTAGGATCCCATGGGAAAATCATGAAACGATAAGTACGAGTCTCTTTTCTCTCAAGTCTAAATAGTTTCTAATTGTTCTACTAACTGTGTAATTATATCGGATGCAGTATATATAACACATGAAGTGTGTAAGTTAATTAGGTTACATTTTATGGTACTGCTTAAGTACTATTTTGCTACATTTTACAGTACTGCTTAAGTACTAAATTCTTATTTCTAGACAATTTATGGTTATTTTGAGCTCACAACGTGTGTTTTATTATACTTAAATAAGTCAATTTTATATTTATACGTCCGTCGAAAAAAACTCGTTAAAGCATTAAACTTAAATATAAACAAATATTTTATTGATGGTGTTTCAAATTTGAACCGCATAGTGCTTAGCTGACTATATAGATAACATTGCTGGGATATTATTGTGGTAATAGATCGGCTTGTGCAAATGGGATATTATTAATATATAAGTAAGTACGAATTTTATATATAATAGCTTTAAACTTCATAGACGTGGTTGTTACAGTCTAAAGTCCAACATTAAGCACGACACGCATTATTTGCAGAAAATGTTGACTTTCAATTCCACACAACTGACAAGGGTGATATTAACTTGGACGTTCTTTGTGATCAGCACATGCGGGAATTGTTTCGTGCTATACTGTCTGCTGAAACGAAATCGGCGTCTTCATATCCATGTTATCACCATTCATTTGACTCTTGCCGATTTAGCGTTCACTATATTCAGCATGCCAATGGGTAAGTCATGTTGTTGAATCACAAATAGAAAGGTTGGAGAGGATTGGGACCTAAATATACTTTATCTCAAGAGCTCTCTTCGTTGTCCAAACCGACATCTAAGTCAAATTACAATTTAAGCTTACGAACCCATCATAACCTTAGCCGATAAATTCTTTAATCCCGGGAGATCTTTGAGGGCACGTATAAACGCTATAATCCTGTTTTGTATGTTATTTCACCGTACCCTGAAGCAAACTACGATAAAGCGTTTGCTGTGAATATGCCCATTTTACGTCTTAATCAATTAATATTTATATGACTTGTATGGTATTCAACTTTGCTTATTTTTTAAATTCTAAAATGATCTTCTTGTGTGTGAATAAAATTGCGTTTTTGCAGCAACGCGTACATATTATCTCTTATTTATACCTGTTTTCTTCATATGTATTTGGACATCTTTTAAAGGCATTTCATTATTTTTGTTTTAATATTGGTGGTCTGGCCCCTGTTCTGTTTGTATTTAATATTTATGAATGTATATAACAATATAGGTTGCGGTGCGTATACTGCGCAATATGTTAATACGTGGTATTACATCTAAGCCGGAAAGTGCTGTTTAAGCCAGAGCATGATCTTGCTTATCCGTATTTTAGGCGATGTTTTTAATATATCCCAGATTCTAAATACTGTACACGTCGAATTCCTTTCGCTTCTGCAAAGGCGTATGGCAAAGCGTATATTTAAATATTTAAATTTATATATACTAGCGGTGTGTGTATATCCACAAGGCGTGAGTACGGATCACGCTAGGCTTCCGCTTATATTAGCATATTGAGTATATTGCATGTATATTAAAGGTGAATGACGCATCCAGTCGAACCATGCGGTGGTTTCCTGTGAATGATAAAACTGGGGTATAAGGAGGAAAAGAGGGAAACTGCACACTAAAATAAATATTATGGTATTAGATTAGAGTTAGTTTAAGGCACGGGGTTGGGGTTGAGGTTTAGTTCTGAGGTTTATATTTGTGTTTAGGGCTGAGTTACAAGTAGTTTTTATAATTTTAGTGAGCAGTTTCCCTCCTTTCATCTTTCCCCTTTTTTTAGCGATGCCAGGTCGAACTACACGGTTTGCATAATTCTTTAAATAGTCCGCCACACATGCCTCTATCTTAACGTAAAATTCCTGTCCTTTATTTCCCTGACATGTGTTTAAGACCTGCAGTTACATTTATGGACCACACGCATCATTTACCCACTATTACCGCTTCTCAATCGTTGGCCTGGTAAACAGTATTTGGCTATAACAGCATCGTATAGTGGATTCCAATCCTTGTGTATACGTATGGCATGGGTATTAGATTAAAAATTCATGAACCGTTTTCATTCTAGTTTCGCTTCAATATTGAAATAACAAATCTATATCCAGGGAATTTGCGATTGATTTACAAACATGTCAATGAGATGGCTGGCTTTACTGTTAGGTTTCATAAAATCGTTGAAATATTTAAAACTTATATATTTGTATTAGCATATAATTGTAATAGCTGAGTTTTTATTTTGACTTAAAAATACCAACTGTTCCACGATATACCCCCTAAATTCAATTCAGTTCGTTCTTTCTTTCATATATAGCCCATTGTGAAAATTGTGCGCAATTCATGTCAAAATTGTTGAGTTGAAACAGGACACTTAATAGTCGCATTTATGCCGGTGATAAATTGAGGCTTACATGTTCGATATTGATCTGCGTTTTCAAGAGTCTAAAGCTATAAGTGTGGAGGTTTATAACCACGGGCTATCGTCAAAACTTAGCACATCAAGAAATAAAAAATTTTGGACCAAATGTTATCACGAAGCCCATATTATATAATTTAAAATATTACAATTTAGTCAAAGCTACAAAAAGTCAAAGTTGTTAAAGTATTCTCTTTCTTTAAATGGGTACATGGTGTGCGTAAGGGCTAAAAATAAGACAGCACAAGCACCCATTTAGAAAATAAGCGTTTCTTATAAAAACAACGAACAATATGTTAAATCCATCCCTTTTAAAACAAGGTCAAATATTAGAAATGCATGATGAAGGGTGGCCTATTTTATTATCAATGGTTGAGCTGTTCCTTACAATGCCTCATTAAGAGACATAAAAGTAACTTCCGTGATAAATTTCCTTCCATTGCTCTATAGTCTTTGGACGTTTCCCACACGTTTACTGTAACTAAAACAGTTAGTTATATTTATGCCAAGTTTTTACCATCAGTTTCTTTCTAATTCAGATGCCATTTGGAACATGACCATGTCGTGGCTCGGTGGAGAGTTCTTATGCCGTCTGTGCCAACTGTTAAAGCAATTCGGGATGTATATCAGTTCATTTATGGTCGTGGTAAGTACTCATGGCATGAATGTTATTAATCACTTTTTTTAACCTATTAATTTCTTTTCCAAAAAGAAACTAAATTTTTCCAAACTAAATTCCAACGTAATTGTGTGCAAAATTCTTTAAATTTAAAGTAGGTGCTCTATTACGTCACGTATCGTATCATCTTCGTATTCTAAGCATCCCTCTATCTTTCTCAAAATTCCTATTATGTTAATGGTTTCAACACTTATTTTCAAAGACACACTTCCTTTTATTAAAAATGCGGTTTCACTGCCTAAAACAATTGCGTTTACCATGCATTCCTTATTGGCATGATCAATGAACAGTTTGTATTGTCGATATAATTGCTGGTGAGCTGTTCATACTTATGTAATGCTTACTTATGTATTATAACATACGATCAATGATGCAGACCTTGCTGCTAATAGTTTACATTCGTTAAAAATATTACATTCTTTTCATCCAAATTATGTGGGAACTTTGTAGTTCTTAGGAAACATTTTTTATTTTGCATTTTTTTCAATGTGTATCGGAAAAGTATTTTACTTGAGTTTTATTTTTGTCCAAATTGAAACCTGCAAATTTCACATGTCATAAATATACAAAAATACCCTAAACTGACTGAACAGGTAGAAATTTACAATTAAGAGTTTTAACTAAATTTTCCCAGCAATAATTATAGTTTTTGGATATGGATCACATATTATTCTCTAATCAATGACCCGTAAACGTGACTTTTTTTCGTTTTCCCCCCTTCAACTATAGCACTGTTAAAGGTCTGTTTTGATGGATACTCGCACGCAATCTTTCGACGACCATTTCTCCCTTGGACAGTTTTCTTTAAAATACTTCATCTGCGTCAACAAGTCTCACTATTTCTACGTCCACAGGAAATTTTCAATGCCTGTTGTTTTTCACGTTGCGGTTGATTTGATTAAATAAGACTTAGAATTGCGCTGGATATAGTTTTGTCAGTGTGCGTAGCAGGAATACAAGAGATGTTCGACCTAACGTATGCGGTGACTAAATCAACAACTAACATCGTTGGCCGTCATCGGACAAACCATATTTAACCGGGGAAAACAGGGTAAACCATATAAGGACGTGCAAAAACTCGTTTTTTTTGTTTTGGGAGCAAATGAATGCACAATTCCTGGGGAGCAAAATAAATGTACAATTCCTTTTATTTTCCTGCTACTATTTCCACCACCAATTACAAACTATTTTTTCACTGGTAGAAGTGTGTGGAATAGTTAAGATTAGTTATATATTATATCATTGGCAATGTACAATATAAAGCATTTAATTACTCTAGAATAATGGTTACGACGTAGTTTTTTGTCACCTGGTAACATTGATAAAAATTTGCAGAATTGGAGTTTACGTACATTCACGGTTTCGGTTTTGCTATCTGCACAATAATAAATTACTAAAATCTGATCTAAAATTAAGTGTATAAAGTTTAGTTATCTTTTATAAAGTTTAGTTATGGAATCGAATTACGCCCGATTCGAATCCGCTGACCTAGCTTGCATTATTACACGATAAATTGTGTTTTTAAATAGCCTTTTATTTATAATGATGAAAATGGTCGTTCATATGACGTTTTCCTGTTTTTGCTCTTAGCGCAAAACAAAGTTTTCCGATGCCGCAATCAATAAATCATTATTAACTGCTCCAGGTGATCGCACTGGATCGGGTCTTCAGTATTGTCTTACCGATGGCAAACAACTCAAAACAACAAAAACGAACCAAAATTCTGCTCATCACTGCGTGGTCAATCAGCCTTCTATGTTCCATTCCACCGGTAAAAGCGCAACCGTGTCACTTGTCAGTGTCGCAATTCCCCTGTCTGTGTACAATATGTATTCATAACTGTATATGTTTCCACATAAATGCTTAATAATTTAGTGCGAACTTACAGTAATGTTCTATATTGTTTTGTATAAGATCATTTGTTAAGGTGATTTCTTTTTGGCAAATCTTATTATCAATTACTGATTTACAAAAGTTTGCCTATAAAGTTATTTATTAATGAACATATATATATATTTTTGCAGGCATTTCTTTTTTCGATAGTGCGCAAGAAGTTTTGCCCCGATGAGCCAGAATTCGAGCAATGCATAGATTTCCTGAAACTAAGCAAGGATCAGTTGAAGCCATACTATTTTTTCACCATGTGTGTTAGCTTCATCATACCCTTGTTCTTTACGGTCGTATCATACTCGCTTATTCTCAGTGAGATAAGGGACATGCAGCTAAGAGACGAACGTAAGTAAAACTATATATATACAGTTTCTTTATTGTCCTTTTAGGCTTTGCAATATTATTGTATCGGATCCTCAAAGGCCGAGACATACTTGGCAAGTGATGAAAGAAATTTAAATCAAAGAAGTTAAATCGTATAATATATTGAATCTTGGATTGTTTCATATCTGTTAAATATCGTTCACTCGAATATATGAAGTGATCATCATTATTAAAAACATACAAGCACTCTAACATTTTCTTAAAATGGTCTGACTATATACTTAAAAATCATATGAATTATACACGTTGTTCCTAACCTAGGAATAACTGGTCGTCGGGATTCAAATATAGTGAGGGCGCGAAGAAAGACACTGTTTTTGACATCCACTGTCACCCTGTCGTTTATCGTACTGTGGGGGCCGTACTATGCTATGGGAATCTACCATTGGTTTAATCCTAAAGAGCGTGCCACGTTCCCGAAAGAGGTATTTTTGTTCATACCCAGTTTAGTGCAAGGAATGCTCTGCGTCATATCACGATGCAACTAGGCAAAGTATTCAATGCAGAATATTAGAATTGATTTTATACCTTTTTGCAAAGAGGTAAATATGAACTACTTCGGTTATATATGAACTAAATATGAACTACTAATAGTTAAATATGAACTACTAATCATGAACTAATTATTATTTATTTTCTTATTAACAACCATGTTAAATTTCATTGGAAGCAACCAAATTACAGTCATATTGTTGATTCGTGCCGTATCATTACATATAGATTACATGTATAGTAAAGAGCCCTTTCAAGCACCAATTGTTTCAGATCTCTCTGTGGCTTTTTCTACTGATGTATATCCACCCCACAGTGCATCCTGTAATGTATGGCTTCTTCATGAAAGACATTCGCAAGCAGTGCCTTATGACATTTTCCCAGTGTTTTAAGCTTTCTAGGTAAGTCGACCATTGATTACATTATGAGTAATGTAACGGTGGCTGCTTTCTGCTTCGCTTGCGCTAAACGGTGACGTGTTTTAGACATTGTTTTAATCGAATTGGTAAATTGTACTTATCCTTGTATTTTTCCGTCTAGATAGCTTTTAAGTGGTAGCCGTACTTTTGTAGTGAGTGATCTTACAACCATTATTGTCGGTAGGTTTTGGTATTATTTTTAATGTTATTTCATTTTTTCTTCTTTTTGCACAAACATCACTAATCGTTGCCCCGTACCTGCAAATATGGTGCAGCAATTTTGCTTAAATGCCGGACGTGGCTGCTTACGTAGTTTGCGGTAGCTCTGTGTTTCATTGTTTGGTGATGCTTGAACGCAAATGTTCTGCGTGGCCAACATTCACAGAGTGAAAATTCCGTATTGCCGGTGGAAATCGAATCATCATCTTATCTCAAATTATTCAGAATGCGGGATAACGATGTTTGTTTTTCCGGATGACTTTTACTCAAATGGAGATTTCTTGTCACGAATTAAGTACTTAGGTTACAGACGCAGTCAGCGGGGTATTGAAAATAGATTTGCGGCGCTTCCGCATCATGATGATCGAAGCACTGTAGCTCAAATGAGCGAAGCTGTATCATTACATCTATATACTCTCGGGTATTCCTGAGTGTAGGTTATGGCGTAATCTTTTTCCCGCGTATCGCTTTTATGCATCTACAATGAAGGAACGTTGGCTTTGGACGATTCGCTAATTTAGCTGCGGTCAATCTGCCGCGCCGTACATTGCACAACGAGGAATTAATTACTTGTTTGCGCTGCAATTCGTCACGCGATCAATGTCGACCCCCGCCTCCCTTCCGATACGATTTTTCGATAATTTCCTTCACTCTAATGTCAACGACACCTCGGTTAAGGGTCCATGAACGCCAACTTCAACCCAACTGTGTTATTCACCAGTACCGAGGGCCCCGACGCTGATCTGCCCAAGCGGAGAAGCCGGCAGCGAGCAAGTCAAAATCAAACTTGTCTGACCAACCTAGAAACCAGTCGCCTAGGCGACGAGAAATCTGAAAACAAGAGCCACTTACTTGAAAATAACGACATGACCTCACTGTCGACCGAGGTGAGACGTAGTGACGTCATGAGATTATGACGTCACGTTCAGCACACTGCAAAGGATTCTCACGTCAATGTGTCATGAAAGTTTAACGGTTGTTAGGTGAACGCGTTTAAATCTCGAATATACTCACAGCAATGTTTATTAACCGCCATATGCATGCTCCGCGCGCCGATCGCGTTCATTTGGCATGCGCTCAGTACGGCGGCTGATGTTTTCGTGGCATGCACTTACTCATACTCCTGTTATACTTTCTGTTGATTTTCGTTCATACGCAAATTTAATATGGCCTATGCAAGGTTTACCATTGTTATTTTAACTTCACCTGTATTGTCAGAAAAGTGCTTTAAATGCTCTAGATTAGCATACGACACGACAACTTTCATGTAATTTTCAGCTCTCCATTTTACTGCAGGCTGCCAAGATCCCGGCAAGCTTCTAAGCAGCTTTCAGCTCGCGATCACCATCTACCGGCGGACAATTCCCATTGTCGCGCCGCACGGGCCGCCAGCTCCCCACTGCTTGGCGTCACCCCCGTCCCAACAACGTTACGCGCGGCCAGCGTGCCATTTATCCAGACGGACAAGTTAAACAAAACGAATAATACTAACGCGTCGCTTGGCGTGCCGCCACAAAATGGTAGCTGCAACAGCCGGACTCACGGTGACGAGATGCTGTGAAGTACAATGACTAAACGAAATCATTTATACATGACGCTAACTTATCTTGAAGTCGGTGCGCAATATTCTCGAACCATCTGAAAGGATGGAGATGCATTTAAAGGCACTGTTGTTCCTGGTTGATAAAAAGTCAGTATTTTTTAATAATTTTGCTTAAAATCGCTGCAAAAATAAATGTGATTGGATTTGATTTAAAGTAATCGGTTGTGGATTCGCGTTTGGTTATTAACAAAGATAATCGGCGAAACACAGCGCACAATTTAAATTGATAAAATATCCTTTCGCGCGTTTTGAAGCAGGGATGTCTAGTAAATATGTAAAATGGGGTTAGCGTACCGAAAATGAACGGATTTCACGGCGTTGAATAAAAGCTTTTTTTTTATTGCGCTGTGTCGTCCAACCTACAAAACTTCTAAAACTAAACTACCACAACCAATTTAATTCAACAACCCAACGTATTTATTTTTGTCATTCTTTCTTCTACCCCAACAGGATAAACAGTGCCTTTGATCATTGTTGCATGAATTGCGCACCTTTCGCTTTATAATAGCAACTAGTGTATGTGCAATAGCTACTTCAGTAACCGTGTGCTTAAAAGTCGCACATCAAGCCAACACCAGTAAGTAACAACGGTGCTTACACCTTTCATGTCTAAAAAACGTTTCTGAATTGCTTTAGGACAACCCGAGTTCCGTATATTTAAAACTTATAATAGTTAAATTTTGTTCATTTATTTACTTTGCGCCAAGAACATTTTAGTTTTGAGCCATTATATGTGTACAAAAGTTAAGTTTCAACAATTTCTTTATGTTGGTTTTGTAATTTAAGTTCCAATATAATATTAACGTAACAAAATTAATATTTCTGCGTAAAATACTTTTAGTCATCGACATTTTTTTAATTATCTAATAGGTGTGTTTTGAATTGTTGTTCAAGTGTTTATTTTTCTAATTACCCATCCAGTTTTCTTTAACAGCCCAGCGCTTTCCGGTATTACTAATTGTGTTTCATTTTGTCGATAAACTTGTGTGTACGTGCCAAATACATACGTAAAATATGACCTTTCTTGTTTGATAGGATTATGCCAATGACTTATATCAGGGTGCAACTTAACATGATGGCAAGTAAAGCTGATATATTTTTATCTTGGGCAGTGCTCCGCGCCCAGTGTGCCGCAAGACAATGTTAGGTGTGCCGCGGAAAAAACAATAATATTATTAAACACCGTTTTTTACGAAATACAACATATTAGTGTGAACAAAGCTTTTTGTGTCCTGTGTTAATTAAAAACACTAAACGATCATGCCTCAAAGAACTCAAGAGTTGGTCGATCGAAGATTAAGTCGATTTAACGATTGTGTCCATTTTTAAACAAGCGCAAATGTCGCTTTAAACAAATGATACTGTATATTACTATACTTTTCTTTTATCAAAAATCGGCTTGCTAAACGAGTTTCCACAGATTAATACTTTATTTTCTATCGCACAACGGATCGGATTCCAAATATTTGACATAACAATACCCTTATGCTACCATCGTAAAGCTAACACCAGTCCAAAAAGAATGTTGTATTCACGTGTAAGAATAGCCAAAGAAATAATTCGCCTAAAAAATTATTTTTCATTACTCTTTTCTCTGTGTTTTATTTGCGTTGTCCACATCTTTGTCGAACAGCGCTAATGCACAAAACGTTCAGATTATAGCGCTGCAACGATAAATCGATAGTCGCGATGCGTCTGAAGTATTGGTAAAAATAGCGTTTAATCACTCACTAACGCATTGTTATGACGAACACACTTAGTGACACTTGTTATTATATTGTAATGATCGAAATAGGGGTTGTAGTTTTACGCCTATTAATATGTAATACTGGGGCGAATATGTTATAATGATACTGTTCATTTATAAATACTCTAATACGGCCATGGTATAATACATTTGGATTTATACAAGCTAAATTTCCTTGATTACAAACTTTAAATAACTTAAGTTGTATTACGTAATATAAAGTTAAACAATCAACGTGTGGATGGTATTTTGCGTAATTAAAATTGCTAAAAAGCGTAACGAACGCAATATTTACTAACTACGTTTATCGATACTTTTAAACAAGTATCGTTGCAGCCCTACTCCAGATATGGAGATTTTTTAGTAAAAAAATGGTGCTTAAAAAAGCAACAAGAAACATAAGTTTGACAATTAAAATCTTGAGCTGTTTGCACAATTGTTGTGTTTTTTTTATCAAGTCAACTGATCTTGAATACTATTTTTGCATTGAAAAGCTAGCGTATCATTTTCCTTTGCGTATTAAATGCCAACCATGCAATCCAATAAAGTTAAAGAAACCAAACTTCGTTTTCATTTTCTCGATAGGCGGCATTAGTTTACCTATTAAACCCATCTCTTTACCCGCGGAATTAAAACCATTGTTGAGTTATTATTGCAGTGTGTGTTATATTTTTTTAAGCAAGACAAGTTTCGAACCCATTATGTTTTTGTACAGCAGTCGGTAAATGTATCGGTCGCGTTAACCAGTCAGCCAGACAACCGGCGGGCGGTTCGACGCACTACCATATGATCTAAGTGACATAAAGGAATTGGACATGTAAATTGAAACGGTTAAAAATAAAAAGTATCCCCATTTTAAAAGTAAGTAGTTCGTTTGTTTTATTTTCAGACGTTTGATTTTCAAAAAATAATATTTTAATAAATGCGTCAGTTTGTTTAAAATCGCATGGGTATACAAACCCTGATCAAAAGTAATGAAATAACACAGCTTGATACTTCACTAAATGGGCGGGTGCTTTGATTCCAACAAATTAGCAACTGGTCGGTTTCGTTTATGATAAGATAGAATGGGATATTCATGTTTATCCCCATTAATGGAAAACCCAAGTTGCGTTGTCACATGGTCAATCGTCAGATTACCGCGCGATTACGTATGGGAGCGTTATCATACGCCTAGTTTCAGATTACCTCGCATCCACAGATTTCCTCGCATATTGCACTTGTGCAGGATTGGTTTTACTTGAACAAAATAAGAAAAATGAGATTTCATAATTTTACCCAGACGTATTTTTATTATTAATTTTCCTTACAACACAAAAGATATGTCGCTAGCATTACCTAACTTTGGTCTATACGTCCGCACTCCCGGGTAGGAAAAATTACTTTGTTTACCCTTTTAATATCAATGGAATTTTATATATATAATTGTAAGAAACGATGGATATTAAATTGGAAGTAATAGGAGAGATATTAAATTAAATCGTTTTCAGTTATACTGTCAGTCAAAATGCCATTCAGTTTCATATGGATTTATATGCTACAACATTTACAACAGGTGCAAGAGTGCTGTCGTCAAGCTCTAGAATGTTCCAAGTTTGAAAAGGTCTGCTGGTACTAAGCCCGAGCACCAAGATAAAAGTTCTTTAAAGTCTGCCAAGACAGCCATTTATACAGTGTCTTATGTTTGTCGGCGGAAGTCGATCTACTGTAAATGTTAAAGTTTATTGCCCCAGTCATCGGTTTACTCGTCAACAGTCACAGTGGTGTAATTGCGCGGATTAAGTCATCGGATTGGGCGAGATTTTTCTTTAAAAGTGACGGAAGAATCTCACAGCTTGTTGCGTAAATAATTTATAAATTACCCCGATTAAGTGATCGGCGTGCAAGATAAAACAGTGTTTTCTGTATTGCTTTGGTAAATGCGTGCACTAAACTCCAAGTGCTAAATTAGATTAGTTTGCGGTCGTGTATATATATTGGGCAATGAGTCAGATAGGTGGCGATGCAAGTTTTACAGGATTATGTTCGCTCTGATAAGCATATTTTGCTTTGCAGTCTGTTCGAACTCAGCTGGTAGAAACCCAAAGCAGATTATGGTTAAACTAACCAGGAGCGATTTAGGGTTGTAGACATAATTGACAGGCCGACGCATTATACTGTTTTCGTACTCAAACTTATTATTTGTTGTTTTGCTAATCCCCATGTGACTGAGAAAAGGCTGCGTCAATTTGCTGTGCTTCCAAATCATGTTATGGTGATATTGAAGCGGCCCGTAGAAGCAATTCATATTATCTGGTGTTTGGCAACCGTTACTCTGCCGTCGATCTGTTTGTCTTGCTTACTTATAGACGTGTACTCCAAGTACCTTGTGCCGCAATGAGATTTCCGTCTATTTGCTCCAGACGTTTCGTGGATAACCACATGTATAATTGAAATGTAAATGGCGTTAAACTACTACCAAGACTCTTAATAGAAAAGCGCAGTATGTGTAATGTCCGCCTAAAGTTTAGTACAATACTGACATTGTTTGGATCGGTAAAGGTCACTTGCATGTCACCTTTATGGTGGTATTTTAAAGGTGTGCAAATTATCATTCCAAAGTTGGGCTAACGTTTGAGCCTGCAACTGAAGTGTGTATATATTTCATCAGATGAAACCCTAAATTACAATGTTAATGCAGAAAAAGGCACTGTACATTGTATTTATAAATATTAAAACCTATAAAATTGACGGAAGTACTCTGATAAACTGTCTTAACAAGCGTTCAAACCGACGATTTCGTTCTGTCTATGATCGTTATCACCCACAACCCCATCTAATCTGCACAGGAAGCCACCATTGAACGTTGTGTCTGAAAGATCCACAATGCAAGGCAAAGTTCTGATTGGAAAATCGCTTTATCTAATTTGCACACCCTCGATGATTACTCGATACGCGCACCCTGACACTTACTTTCACTTTTCTCCCTTTGTCAAAAAAAAAAAATCCCAAAG
Organism: Ciona savignyi; assembly: GCA_000149265.1. Lineage (NCBI taxonomy): Eukaryota > Metazoa > Chordata > Ascidiacea > Phlebobranchia > Cionidae > Ciona > Ciona savignyi. The sequence continues at coordinate 480,144 of CH003350.1, forward strand.
CTGCAGTATCGTGGTTCTATTCTCTACGGTATGCTGCATGTTTTCTAAAGCAAGTTCATTCCACGGTCGTCACTCGTTTAACCCGACCTTGTTAGACGTGTTGTTATGTGTGTATATTTGTGCGTACTAAACCACTTCCAGACGTGTTTGATTTCATATCGTTTGCAACCTGAATTTCGGGAAGTTCGTTACCGCTAAAAGGAGAGACAGGTTTTGGTATATACAGACGTCTCTATTTATGTGAGCCTACTGTGATAGCAAATGTTCGGTTATTTAACATTTTAGGGTATATATATAATATTCTCATTGCCTTGGAACTGACACTTCTTTGGATAATAATGCTGCAATTTCTGGCTTTCTTATTCATTCTCCTAGAACTTTGTACAGGTAAAGTAAACTTGTTTTTTTTCTTAAATAATATTTACAATATAGCACTGCTTCCGTTTTTAACCTTGCGGTTGGAAAAAAAGTATCAATACTGACTTTTACAGGTGACCGGCTTTGTGACGACATGTCGTGTTTTTTCGGTGCCGAATGCCAGTTCATATCTCCGTCTCAATCGAGTTGCGTCTGTCCGGACTTGCCGTGCGATTTGAACACTGGTATTCCCGAAGTTGAGATTTGCGGGGACGACGGCGTTACATACAGGAGTTATTGCGAGCTCCAAAAACATCAATGTATAAACCAGAGAACAATCCAAATTCAGGATGTCGGCCCTTGTGAAGGTTGGAAATTATTTTTCTTTGTTTACCTTGATTTAAGAAAATATACTTTAAGATATTTTTATATTCCCGATGGAATAACGAAGGCCTTATGACACGAGTATTGGTAAGAATCGCGTTGCGATCATCCCGGTTGTCGGGCTTATGCAGTGTGTTGTTATATAAAGTTACCTCGATTTTCACCCCCACTTTTGATTGCATTAAATCGATGGAACGAAAAGTATTGGAACAAAATGAAAAACAAACCATTCAACCTTTATCGTATTTTCAGTTCCAACGAAAATAGTCGTTTCCCACCGGCTGTAGCCATTACAACTGGAAAACAAGTTACGATTTTCCACTCGCATACTTTGCCTATCGTGTTTTATGGCATAGCACTCCCTATATAGAAGCCGTATTATGGGTGTATGATTCATAGAACTCACGAACAACATCTACAGTCGGCGGTAATACTGTTTACAGGCCCTTGTTGATATCGGCATGTGTCGGGGAGACATGTTAAAGCTTACTGTCGCCGTTGTGACTAATATCATGGATAACAAGGCTGTCGCATTGATTACGTATTCGCCACTTTTGAAGGCTTGCTTGACAGCGGCCTGAAGCAGTACTCTGTAGTCCGACATCGGATAACCAAACACCTCATTGACAGTGGTACTTTGTTTGGCTATTTTCGGCAAAAAAGAGATGCCACGCCGGTTAAAAATTTAAGGAATGTAAGTGCTGGACAGCGGATGTGCGTAGGCGATTTTTAAAAATACCCCGAGGGGAATTACCAAAAGATAAAAAATAGATAGAGCAAAGCCCGTTTTTCTGCATTTTTGAACCTTATTTGATAGCCGGTGTCTCGGTAGTGAAAAGGTTTATTTTCTCCAAATATTCCAAAAATATAGTAGATATTAACTAGGAAAAAATACAAATGAAGTAAAAATCCAATTTACCCCAGGAAAATCCTTAGTTAACCACCACTATTTGTAAAAACAATTTTAACCGTATGCTATACGGTTCATCAAGCAGAAATGTCCTGTTTTTTATAATTAGGCCTACCTGTTTAAAATCACACATGGTTTATCATATACGTTCATGGTGTATATCGTTTGTTTCTGCAATAAGAAACTAATGGGCCCCGAGTCACATATTCAAACGTGACATCCATTTTTTTATTAACCGAGATCAGTTTCATACCCATTAAGGTTTTGTCACTAAGGCCTTTTTAGTTTAGAAATCTTTATATGTATCGATCGCGTTAACCATTCGGTCACACCACCGTACCGTGACATCTATATTCTATGGAAGCAGTATAGTGCTGTGAATTAAAACACAGCGAGGGGTTGGTTTTGATCACCCCGGATTTTAGATAAGGTCCGGCATCACCGAACGATAACTAACTAGATCGTTTTTAGTCGCTGTAACAATTTTTTCTTTGTAAATGTCAAACAAATAAAAAAAAATTAATAAATGTACAGAATATATATTTTCCCTTTAAAGATTACCCGCAAATTTTCCATTTCTTACCAATCTGGAGATATCGGCAATAACATCAAAATAATAGGTAAATGGGCCACACTTTTACTGTTCTTACCTGGCGAATAAAATTCCTTCCCTTTGGGATGTGAAGGGATATTAGAATCAAACCTTTACCTGCTTTACAGATTCGGGACGATGCACTAGCAAATACGACTGTATGACGGACGGGGAGTGCTTGAACGGCAAATGCATCTGTATTGAGTGCAGAGACGTGTCTTCTCGGAAGGTATACTACAACGATCAGTTAAGAGATGACCCGTATGCAAGCTTGGCATTCAAGAGGAGCTCCGTGTGCGGCACAGACGATGTGACGTATGAATCTGCGTGTCACTTGAAGTATGCGGCATGCGTTTCCAAAGCACCGATCGAGGTTTCTAAGCGAGGAATTTGCAGACATGACAGTGAGTATAACATTCGTATGCAGTACGGCACAAGTAGCTACATTTAGACCACCTGCAGCGCAACAATAATTGGTAATTTGCGCGTGGCAACAACGCCTAATATACGAGATATTATCTGGTTACATACATTAAGTTTAAGGCGTGTCATCCAATATCCTCTTATTTATTAAACATTTAAACAGGAGAAGTTATATCGCTAACGACTATTGTTTGTAAGACTTTTATAGCAGTCATTACCAACTTGTTTTTTTCTGAACTCGTACAAACCGATTTTCCCGTTTTGTTATTGCGTATAAACTTGCCAATCAAACGAATTTAAGCCTACAACAGTTTAGTTAATTACTACACAATGTCATTTAATAAATCGAGCATTTAAAGATCAAACGAATAATCGATAGCGGGTTAGCACGGAATAAAAACAACCTTTTCATCACTATATAGCACACGAAAATGCAGAAATTTAGTAAAAGAACGCGTTAATAAACAGAGGACACTTAATTTTACAAAAGTGTGTGGGTTTAATTTATTCTTTTGTATTCTTTCGTACAAAGATAAATTAAAATGGGCAAAAGGGGATGAATGAAACTGCATAGAGTTATAACAGGGTTGAATTTTAAAATTTGTATTGGTACACCACGATACTTTAACTTAACACATCATAAAACATAGAATATCATGGTTGACTGATATACGACCATAAGCCACACTAAAATAATATTTCCTCGGCAAATAGAAGCCATAAAACTTAACCTTAAATTTACGAGACATATTTAACACCCGTGTGTTTAGTTTCTTTTGCACGTGAATTTAACTATCATTCCAAAGTTCGTTCAACTTGATCAAATACAGCTGTTAACTGCGGATATTTCGGTATTTTGAAATCGCATATTTATTAAAACTCTGTTTCAAGCTTAATTAAATTTTTATGATTTATTTTATCTTTAATAATCACCGTTATTTTATTACTCATGATACTTTAAGAAACAAAAAAATAGTTTAAAATAGAAATTCAAGCTTCCGAACAAATATATTTTACCCAAAAGCAAAACTGTCCCAAAAAACTGCCGAAAGCACAAAATTATTATGGTCTTATCTATATTTATATACTTTTTAAACGTTTTTTAAAAATATTTATGACTGTATTATTATATACAAAAGAACTTAACTGTAATGGACCGGACTTTTACAAATAACAGTAAACAAGTTGTAGTTTGTGTTAAAATCGTTTTCTTACAGCACACCATAGCACCAACCGACACATACGTCGTATGGAGAATATAAAACAATGACAACAAATTAATTGAAGAAAAACTATTATCTTGTGTACACCGGCGCTTTTATCATGTTTCACCATTTACCATAGTAGCTTTTAAAATTCGATATTTTTAATATTTTAACACTGATGACCGAGCAAGCACACTGATAATTTCAGTTGTTATTTTCCACGTAATAAACTAAATAAAAAGTTCATAATTTCTAAAAAAGGGATAATTTCTGAATAAAAAAATATTCGGCCGGTTGTAATCCTCTCTATATTTCAGGACGGGCTGCTGCATCTTCGCCGAGAATTATAAGCAATGTGGAGTTGGCTGACATGCGAGTGTCTCCGAGATCCACTTCACGACCTTTACTCAATTGCTCTGTCGTTAAATTCGACCATTGCGTTTCACAGCGGCACCCAAGACTTTATTACATGGGACAGTATGAAAACACAAATAGAATTCACCTTGGGGCACCGATATATAAGCTTCAACTCCCCGGGTAATTATATATGATATATATTATTTTTATTTTGTGGTAAAAAAAATTATCAATCTCGTAAAAATAAACATATACATTTATATGTCCTTACACAATCAATTTCTGCCCTACAATGGAAAAACTAATTTAGAAAATCCAACTGTTGGCGGTCCCAATAATAAAATAATTGTTATTAATGGGTGAAACTGTAACAAGTATTTACATAGTCACCACGATGCAATAGCTCCTGCGGCCCGACTATGGTCCCGAGGTAGGGGTTATAACGCCCGTACTACCTTTCCTGGGGATCAACATGCATTACGTTATATGTACAACTTTGAAAACTTAGCTTTACCCTTTATGTGCCGTTGCTAATTTATTACTTTTTCTAGTTATTTTAAATTAATGTCCTATATACATTTGATGTTTTTTACTTGTTTTCACAATACAAATTTAATGACAATATAACGATTGGGCAATATTAAGCAACGAAATGTTTTAAAATCAAAGCCATAATTTATACCTATTTAGCGCATTTTCATATTTAAGCTTTTAAGGTCGCTACAGCAAATTAAAATGTATGTTTATTTTCATGCTGTATATTCCTATTTCAAGGTCAGTGGATCAATTGAAACGAAGAAAGCTCATGAAATACTCAGTTTACCTTTCCCGGTATAAATCAACACGCCGCCGTAACGGTGGATGGCTTGTTGGTTCTAAGGTAATAAAATATAGTAAACATCGTAAAACATAACTGCCGACCACCAAACAATTATATAACCTCTGAAACAAAGATTGGATGTAAACCGGTTTAAATCTTTTTATAACCAATGATGGAGCACGAGATGCCGCTAGAGTGCCATGAGACCACGCGAGAAACATAGAATTTCAACGGAAAATTCTAAATTGTAGTACTAATTAACGCATTATTGTGCTTGCCTCACCCTTCACGGAACAACGCTTAATAAATTCATCACATAAACGTACTTTCAGCATTTTTTTATATTTCGTGATAAACACGGTTGACTGGAAAGAGGGAAGTAGGGAGAAAAAGGAAAACTGACTAAAATCCTTGAGCAGGGTTAGAGTTTCCATAGTTTTAGTGAGCAGTTTCCCTTCTTACTGTTTTCCCTTCATCCCTCCCTCATTTTAATGTTGCCCTGGTTGATGTGTTGAAGTTGCCTTAAGCCGGGGTGTAAAAGCCCACACTGCCAAATAGTTTAAAGCATTCTAAATAAGCAGGTGGGATCGAAAAAAGGTTGGCTTGGAGTTTCTGACAACGCTCTGCATCCCGAAAATGTAAACAGTACCTGGAAGTCGACCTTAAAAACGTCACTGCGGTCATGGAAGACAGAACCGACCCTTAAACTTCGCTGTATACAAGCAAATGAGGAACCTGGTAATTGGTTGAAAACAAATAGTTTTATATCTTTTTCAGATGGTGTTATGTTTATTTTTAGTTGGTATATTTTTTGTCCGGTCGGTTGACCCAGCGATTTTGCGCTAAATGTACGGCAGAAAAGAGTTGTGTGCCAGCCGGTTTTGCATATTAATCGTATATAACACATGACAAGATTCTAGGAGACTATAATCCGACTGTGCACACAAGACAATCTGCGCGTATTATAATGCCGTTCGAATTACCATCCAGTGGGATAAACATATAGGTATCCCGTCTTATCGAGCAAAATTACTACAACTCTATAAGGCGTGAGATAATTTGGCGATTACCCGTTAGGATAACGTCCCTTTCCCGATTTTTTCCCATTTACATTCTTGTTACATGCACGTATACCGCGAGCTTCGTTTTCCTAAAGAAGTTAACTCTTAACAATACTTAAGCCTGAAAACGAAAATATTTTTAGGAGGCGTTCAACTAATTATTCTTCCCATCTCTCCGAAGCAAACTGACCTCACAAACACGGATGTCGGACATATAAAGTCTTAGATTTTTCATTATTTAAAATTTGAGCTTGGATATCTAACCTAAACTCAAAACTCTCCAAAAATTTACTTAAAATTTATTTTTGAAACCATACCCCTCCGTACATCGGCAAATTTTTCATAACATACTGCAAGCAGATGCACAATCAACACCTTTATTTCACAAAGCACTGCTCCACTATTACAAAACTTTACAGCTAAACGAGAACACCGGCGTGCAGCCTAGCACATGCTGCTTCCAACCAAACAAACATTGGGGAATCACTACCATTGTGACTCAGCAAAACACTCGTTTAAAAACAATGACTAAGAGGGGGTACCACTCGTCACTTTCTGCCGCGCATAGAGGTTTTAAGTAGTATTACGCCAACCATATATTAAAACTTTTTTCTGTTACAGATAACTGTGCGGAAGGTTTTTCTTTGGAGTTTCCCCCGCGATCTAACTGGCGAAGGTCTGCACTGAGAAGTCCCATTTACTCTTTGCGACTCTTCAGGCTAACAAAAACCAGAAAGTACCGTCCTGGGAAGAAATTTGCATGTAATATATTTTAATACCTTCTTAATAGATAAAAGTATAATAGTTAACATTACTTTTCAGTGCAAATATCAACATCCTTAAAAACAATGCGTTTTGTTGCTTTCCTGATTAAGATCTCAACCGACAGAGAGCACTGTGGAATACCTTCCCTGGTTCAAAGTAAGGTACGTTACAGATACGTCTTTGAGAGCCAGCTGATATTACAAAGTACCGGGTAATGTACGAAATAACAAGAGATAAGCCTAAAGATAACCGCCAAATGTTTTCTACCCGCCAATGTTGATCATGGTGCTTTCTTTATACATTTGTTGATCCTATTAAATGTTGAAATGTAAAAAATCTAAAATTTTACATTTGATTTCATTAGAAAACGAAGATTCGCCGCATTCAACACTGTGGTGGCAAGGTTGTGTTAATCGGTGATCGTTCAAAGAAAATGATGAAGCACAAAATCCGATTCAAAGCTCCTCTCAATGGATGCATATGGTTCAGGTTTACCAAGAAAAATATTGCTCTTATGATATTAGCTACGTTATGTCACTTAACGATTTTTAAGAGGCAGGGAACCATAATAGTTATGAGATTCGTCAGAATATGTTGTATTCGAATTTGGCTTATTACAAAGTGCGTTATTTAGAGCCTTAGCCAAAAAAACACGACATGTAATTGACTGGTTTTGAACTACACGAATTTTCGGTTAGTATTAACCTATTCGGAGCAACATGGACTCGTTTATCTAGCCTGCTTCCTAAATTATCTACGTAGAACAAATAAGGACCATTTATTTGACAATATTTTGGGGGGATATAAACTAATAAAGCGAATATTTTTGCGATCTACAGAGTTGCTGTATTGTCCGCTCGTGGTTTTCTTTACGAAGACGACAATCTGGTGCAGAAAATATGCTCCAAAAAACCTTGACCACAAAAGTCAATATCTGTACAACTTCCAAAGGCTTAAGCTTCTAGAACGCCGAACTGAAAGAATAGTTGGATTGCAATAATACACGTGTGCCTATATCTAATGAGTAACGCAATTTTTCGCCTTCTGATTTTCCTATTATCATTAATTTGCTTTAAACACATGCTGAGTAGTTTGGTAGCAACTTTTTTATTAAAGCAATAAACTGCTACCAATTTTCCAAGGTATTAGTTAGAACGGCTGGACTCTATAACTGCCTAGAAGACAGACTGTAGTTAGTAATAGGCTAACGCGTTTTAGGAAACACTTTACATTTCTTGATTTTCAATTTTTGATTGTTATAATGTATCAAATCGTTGTTATATATATTACATTATCTTATTTTTTCAGTATATGTATTAGCGTTGGTAACTAAAGACAAATTTGTAAAAAGCACTGTTTTAGTTATAATTCCTTGTCTCCGTTTCATTGCAATCATAAAATGTTGTAAATCAATCCTGATCGACGTTCAACTTGGTGGGTTAGTGGTTTTTTTTTTAGGATTGTAGATTTAAAATTGGTTGCAAGCTAGTCGGTTGTGTACTTGAACAAGGCCCTTAACGTACATTGCCTGAAACCTATGGAATGATATGTTCTGTAGCAGCGCTCTAACTTGATAACTAGGGTAAGACAAAGGGGTACACATATGTGAGGTAATTGTTGGGTATTCACGCAGCGTGCAGTCAGTTAAAGCACTGTAGGCTACACACAGGCCATAGCTTAAGTAGATATAGGTTAAGGTTGAGAGAACGGCTTAGCCAAGCGAGGCCCACCGAATAATCTCTCTGATATTATGGAATTATACACAGTTTATATAATACTCAAAACAGGAAACACATGTTTGTACACAAAGCTTGGAAGGCGTTAAACAGAACTCGCGGGAAACAATTCATCGACTGAGCTGTCGAAAACAAGAAATTAATCGTGACTTCCCATGCACAAAATATGGACACATGGCATGGCGACCTAATTGTTAAAATAAACTGAAAGACAATTATAAATACGTGTGGGATTCCCACAGATCTACTGAATTGAAGAAACGTTTAAATCATACACGGTGGGCTGAGGTAATCTAATGATTTTCCATGTGTCAATGCCCTTTGCTTTTCCCATTCACAGGGATAATTATGAATATCCTATCCTATTTCATTAGGTTACTACACCCCTAGTTAAAGTAAATTTTACGCATGATCAATCATGTAGAAAAGGATAATACTTATCCGCTTTCCAAAACAGAATTTTTGTATATTCAGTAACCAACGTGAAAATTTCGTATTGGAAGAATGTCGCTGGTGGTAAAGTTCATGTTAAAGGATATATGAACGTTTATCGACCTTCGTCGCCTGTTGACAAACCGATATTTTGTTTGTTTTTTTCCCGCGTGAATGGTAAATGGAAAACGCTTGAGTAATATCACAAGAGTAATTGTCAGATTGTCTCGCTCCCATTGTCAGGTTACCGGAAATATTGCAGTGTGTTATATATGATTTCAGTTTTAGTACAAGCAATGTCTGCTAAGTACCTAATTTTATTTGCTTCTTAATAGAAATAAAAGAACATACACCAAAAACATAAAGAAAGTCAGGCAGAAAAAATTGTTATAGGAGATAGCTCATCATGCTGATGGTGCATAGGAATATGAAATTAAAGTTATCGAATGTAAAGATGAATAAAATATAGTAAATTTCACACAACAGTTTCAAATGCAACACGATGGCATGCTAATTTAAATACACATATTACTAAACAGTCTAAACACAAGGCTAAATTCTGTGAAGACATGTTTAATGAGCAATCAAAACTAGCTATTTGGGTGCTGTATAAAAATAGTTGGCCAACATGAAGATGATGTGTTAATTTGTTACTGGTACTTAATTGTTTGTTTACAGTATTCTATAAAGACTTGTTATGATTTATATAAAACTTTTTTTTAATACGTAATTAGGTTTAGGTTTATTTGTTGTTATGTACCAATATGATGGAACCTAACCTAACAGCAGTTGTTTTGTATATTTATAGCTTCACCTGTTTATAGTGTTTTTTTAAGCACTAAAAATGGCCGGCTATATTAATAGACATGCAGAAAATTTAAAAGGTTCAGAAAACCCAATGGTAAAGCATGAAAAATATTTGATTGCGATGGAAAAACAGAACAAGTTTCTTCGAAAGATGAATATGAAAGACAAAATACAAGAAAAAAAGGAAAAACTTGAAGCTGGTTTTTCACCTTATGTCAATGGTGCCAATGCAAATCCAACAGTATTAAAACAAAAACCTTTGAAAACACCAAGGACATTCCGTGCCAAGACAGCAGATCCTGGTGATATTCTTTTTCCTGTGGAAGATGATAAATCACAAAATTATGCCCGCGCAAATACTGCTCCTGAAAAACGTAGGAAATTTTGGGGGCAAAGATCTGTCCAAATTGTGGATGAAACTGGCACCAAATTGGAGGTGGCCCGAGAGGATCAAGAATATTCTGAAGACTTTGACGATTTGGATGAGTCTTTAGCATTTCAGCTGAACTCTCTGTCAGGATCTTTAGGGGACACTATTGAGGAAGAAATATTTCAAACTGAAGGCTGTGACAAGGAGCCAAAGGTAGACACTTTAAATGATAGTATTTCTTCTGCAGAAGTAATTGCAGAGGAAATAATGAACATGAGTTTTGATGGTGCTGATAGCTTACCCGTTCTTGGTCAAAATAACGAGAATTCAACAGATAAATTTGAAATGAACCAAACGTTTTTGGTAGAGAAGCCCACTGAAATGTTTGTATACAAAACTGATAAATGCAAGGGCAAGAAGGTCATAAACAAGTCAAAAAGAATTGATTTACCTCAGAAAAATGCCGAAGTAATATCTGGGATAAACTTGCCAATGCAGAAAAGTACTACTAATGTCGTTCCTAAATCTTCTACAAAGCATTCCTCCCCAAAACATTCAAACATGTCAAGTCATGGGGAAAAAGTGAAGAAAAATTGGCTGGAGGAGAGCTGGAACAGCCTGGAGCTTTTCAATCAATCTCATCTAGGAAGAATACAAAACCCAGGACAAGAATTAGAAGAAATATTTGAAGAACTCAACATTGTAGTACCGGAACCTCCAAGTGAGCAAACAGAAACCAGTGAAGATGAATTTGAAATCCCACTCTTACCATGCGGAAAGAACCTCACAATAAATATCCACACAACATGGGGAGATAAGCACTATGTTGGCTTAAATGGAATTGAAGTGTTTTCTAAGGATGGGTGTTTAGCAAAAATATCAAAAATCACAGCTAACCCGCCAGATATAAACATCCTTCCAGGATATCATAACGATCCAAGAAGATTCACAAACCTATTGAATGGCGTAAATCAAACGTGTGACGATATTAATATGTGGTTGGCTCCTTACACTGCAGGGGCATCACATCTTATTCATATCTTGTTTGCTGAACCGACCCATCTCGCAGCAATAAGGATTTGGAATTACAACAAATCAAGAATCCATTCCCATCGGGGTGCCAAGGACATCACAGTTACCTTAGATGACAAGTTGATATTCTGTGGAGAAATCAAGAAAGCTTCTGGTGTGGCAACAGGAGACCTAGATAGCTTTGGCGACAATATACTTTTTACAGTCGACGATAACATTTTGGAAAAAATTGCAGACAACGATGCTGCATTTCCTGATAATAGTTATTTACTTCAAGCCGGTGATTATTCAACGCAGGTTACAAAAAGGCCATTGACAGGTGACAAAGTAGTTGATGTGCAACGTGAAAGGCCGTTTACATCTATTGTTGGTAAAACTGCTGTAACAGCTGAAATTGAGACATCTGGAACTTACTGTGTAAAATGTATAAAGCTCCGTCTCATTTCAAATTGGGGTGGAAGTCATATTGGGCTTGTTGGATTACAGATGCTTGGTGAAGAGAGTGAATTGATTCCCATCGAACTTCATCGGATCAAACTGATGACTAATGAACTTGCAGGGGGTGGCGATGCATCGGACATTAATCGGATTATAAATGGAACTAATATCACTATGGATTCCAATAAAATGTGGCAGATTCCATTTTCCGGAAACCCCTGTGTAATCTCGGTTAATTTTGTTCAAGCAGTACAGATTACGGGATTTCGTGTGTGGAACTATAATGCAAGTTTTGAGGACACTTACTCGGGTGTTAAGGAGGTGGTTATAGAACTTGACGGTCAAGTCTTTACCACGAACTCATTCGTTTTACGTAGAGCACCAGGCCATGTGCATTATGATTTTGCGCAAGATGTCCATTTCGAATCCAAGAAAGCAGCATTAGTTGGTTCACCTTCGTTCAAACCCAAGAACAATGCCATCACTGCTCATAATCACCCACACAGTGACCAGTATGAGACTCCAAATGCACCAACTGGTTTTGTTTATAAGTTCGAACTTTTAGACACTTGGGGTGACTTGTACTACATTGGATTGAATGGCCTTGAATTATATGACGAACATGGACAGCTACTAAAACTGACTGAAAACGAAATTGCCGCGTTTCCATCCAGCGTCAATATTCTTGACCAATCATTAGATGATGTCCGCACGCCTGACAAGCTGATTAATGGCATAAATGACACATTAGATGGTAGAAACATGTGGTTATCACCAGTTCTGCCTGGCCAAGTGAATTTAATCTATGTTGTTTTTGATTTCCCGGTTACGATTTCAATGATCAAAATATGGAATTATGCAAAAACTACATCACGCGGAGTAAAAACTGTTGCCATTTTAGTGGATGATCTGCTTATCTACAATGGCTTTTTACCCCCAGTTCGACCCAAATCTAGCCAAGTAAAGCCCCATGTCATCCAGTTTACCGACCAAGGGGGAATGGACTCTCAACCAACAGAAATAACACAAGATATCCAATTCACAAACAACAACCGTGTGTTATCCGCCAAGTACAAGAAACAGGTGGACCAAGACCTACGACCAATGACAGCAATGGGACCTAACCAAAAAATTTTCAAAGCACGGTTTTAATTAAAAATACCAAACATTATTTTAAATGATTTATAAAGATATAAATTTTTTAATCGGTCCAGTTAAATAGTATTTTCATATGCAATAAATTTTAACACAACCTGCTCCTAAAGTATATACTATGCCTGTGCGATACCTCGGATGAAGTGGCATCATACATGGTTAAACAGTTAAACCCTACTAATTCGATATAATGATGTGGGCATGTGGCACTGTAATGTATTTAAAGTACATTTCAACTATGGAGCCATGGTTGATTATCTAAGCTTGTAAGTTTGTGTAATGGATGTTTGGGACCACCAGCAATCTGTATAAGGATATATCCGATGGAATGGTAATATAAAGTTAGTCTTCACACATTTATGTCACTTGCAGTCATTGTTTCTACTGATAAAAGATTTGTGGTCTTGGCTGTCAGACTGCATTATTTTGTTGTTGTTATGTTAATATTTAACTTGATTTCTGCGAGGTACAAGCTCATATAAAGCTAAATATTATATTTGTCTAACTGTTTAACAATTTATGGTACAGTTCTACAGGTCATTTCCTTTGAAAAATCTTTAATAAAAAATACCATGTATAACAATATATATATATATACCTAGAAAAACAACACAAAACTATATATATATGTGTGTGTATATTTAAGAACATCTTATTAATACTGTGGTGCTTAAATTCTTGATATTTCTGTTAAAATCTGTATTTGTACTACTTTTGATGCTATAATGCTATATTTGAGCTTTTTTGATGTTAAACTTTTATTAATTTTTTTATTGCACTTCATTACTTCAAGATCGTTCCGTACTTTGAATTTCATGCAATGTATAACTTAATAGCATTTTAAAACTTTGCCCAGTTTTGTGTGCACAATATTTAATGCAATGTTAAACTTTTTAATGTTGTCAAAAATATACTTCTTTCTTCGTATGGTTTCGTTTCTTCAGGTTACTTTTATAGTAAATGACTTTTTTTTCGCGTTTTTGTAATTTTAATTACATATTCTTTTTAGACCCACCTTATAGGATGCCAGAAATGATTACATTTTAGTAAAAAATTAGAAAACATTCCTTAAAAATGTCCAACCACACTTTAAACCCAACTGTGACTCGTATGCTTCATGATAAACTTTACGAGAAGCGTAAAGTTGCAGCACTTGAAATTGAAAAGTATGTAAAAATGTGTCCTTTTTCTTTGTTTTATAAAACTTGCATGCTGCTACAGCACATGACCAAAATTAGATGGAATTTTGGTAGTAAAAAGGGTGTAAGTTTGAAACTGTAAATTTACTTTAATACCCATGTTGCAAAGCTCTGGTTCTCTGGGTAACTTTTAATAAACTGACTTAGTAATTCAATTGCATCAATAAGGAGTATTGTTTACTTGGATATTTGGCCCTGAAGCCTTATAATATAAATGTTTAATTAATGCACATTTTTAACCAAATTTATTTGCCTGCTGTTGGTGCATTTTTATTTTGCTATTTCTAGGTTAGTAAGAAGCTACACTTCTAGACATGATGCAACCCTCGATATCCAGCGTATTATATCAATGTTGTCTACGGAGTTCACATTATCACAGAATCCACACAGTAGAAAAGGTGGCCTCATTGGATTAGCGGCCTGTGCTATTGCACTTGGAAATCAGGTACAATATGGTTCAAATGAACTTGCTAAAATTACAGAATTTGAAATAATGATACAATTAAATTTAAACATCACTCATAGCTCATGACTCTGTGATAATCAGTAAGTATACTTTGTGTCCAGTTATTTTTGTTTTTTACTCAAAAACAGAAGTTTTACCTAATCTTTAGTAATTAAGATGTGGAAAATCCATATTTCGCTAACTTTCTTTGTGTACCGTAATATGCTTACTTAACTTACAATGTATAACTGGTGTCAATTTTTACAGCACATCCAGACCTATCTGGAAAGCTTGATAAAACCTGTGTTGATTTGCTCATCCGATCCCGACAGTAGAATGCGATATTTTGCCTGCGAATCACTATATAACATTGTGAAAGTATCCAGAGCAGACACCTTGCCATATTTTAGTGAACTTTTTGATGCTTTAAGCAAAGTGAGATAATCATTTGATTCTGTGACAAATAAACTTGTGTCTGTATTTATTAGCCTTGCCATTTGATGAAGACTTATATTTATCGATGTAAGAAAAAGTTGCTATAAGAAAAGCAATCATCACAATTCTAAGTGCTTAAAGCCCTGTTTCTAATTAAGTGTTTAATTTATTTTATGGTAATTTTAAAATGACCTATCTAATTATACTGGGTGGAGTTACTTTCCATTTTGCAACTTGCATTTAGTTGCATACGAAACGACAAAGCGACTCAATATAGCATTTCAGAGCTGTGATTAAGCAACTTACCAATGCACTTACTAAACAGTAAACATACTTATTAGTTTTCATTTTGTTATACTGTTTTTTACATCATACTTAATAACCATAAATATTTTGCAGATATGCATTAATTTTTGTACCAAACTATATTTGTGTAGTTTTACTGGCAACTCTGTGTATGCATTTGGGTAAAAACTATTTCAACACTGAGTTATTATTATTTTTTTTCAATACAGTTGTCAGCTGATCCAGACCCAAATGTAAGAAATGGTTCAGATTTACTGGATCGACTTTTAAAGGTAATTTTATGGTTTTGTATTGGCACAAAAGTGAGATAGGACTTTTGTTTTTTTTGTTTTATGTATTCTAATACAATATCAATTTGTGCCTGTAATAAAATTAAAAAAGAGCTTTTCGTACAACAAGTTTGAATTATATTGTATAAATCAATAAAAAAATTGTATAGATCAATTCCCTGTTTTCTATACATCTAAAGCACATGTCATATGAAAGAATGAATTCACTATTGTTCCCAAGGACATTGTCACTGAAACACCCACATTCGACATCACTGCCTTCGTTGCTCTACTTCGTGAGCGAATGTACACAAAGAAGCAATTCACTCGCCGATTCCTCGTCCAGTGGTTGAAATGTGTGATGTCAATCCCCGAGGTCGATATCCTCGTCTTCCTACCAGAGCTTCTTGATCCTCTCTTCCTCATTCTGGGTGACACAAGCAAGGAAATCAGGAATATGTGAGTTGCTGTTGTTGATCCTATTGTTTAATTTCTTATTTAGTTTTTTTGTATTACTTAAAAACTTTTTACAGTGATTAGTAGTAATGATAATCTTAGAATCACATTTTATGAATAGAAGTTTCGATTTGCCCCGTTGTGACTAAAACTGTGTAGGCCTATACGATTAACTAATTCAGATGTTACATAGTATAACGTAGCATGATATTAAAATGGGACATATGCTGTTGTTTTGAATGTTTAACATGGACGATGAGTTATTACAAAACATTTTAATACATATGTAAGCTATTTCCTCTTGAATGATGTAATCAGTCTTCAATTATTTTGTTTTACTAATGTTTTTTAATACAATTTACATTATTAATTTAAATTGTTGATGTGTATTTTTTTTGTATTCTGTTTATATTGTATTCTGTATTTATAGATAATTACATCTGCTAATAAACTGATGTATTTTCTTATCTAATTTTTCCTGATGAAGGTGTCAAACGACTTTAGGAGAATTCCTTACAATGATCGAGAAATCACCGGACAAAGTGGATTTCAACAACATGGCAAATATCATCATTATACACAGTCAATCTGAAGGTGAGTTTAGATTAAAAGTTTTCAGATTATTTAATATATAAGCATATACATTAAGACCACTTAGCCAATGAGTTTTGTTGTTGTAAAGCTTCTAGTATGCTAATTAAGAAATAGTATATTATTCTTGGGTGTATGGAACCAGTATTGCATCTGTTACTGGTTGCGTTGCATGATTTTCTTATCCTGATATGTAATTGGCTAATCGGTCAACTAACGACTGTAATTTTGGTAATTAAGCAGTTATTTAAACCGTTTCAATTATGCCCCAAAACAGCTTGGTGGAAATACTACAAAGTCTATTTCTTCTGAACATTGAACAGTTTATCAATAGAGCTGCAATATCATAACACAGTTAAGTTTAAATAGAAGCTTGACAATGTTTAATGTTCAAAACAGCTGCCATTGTATTTTTAATATATTTAAATAGCTTAAACATTGTGAAAAAATGGATGATTCATTTTACTTCATAGAATATAAAAACACACATAAATGAGTGTACTTCATAACTAGTAAACAGTCAAAATAAAGTTAATTAAAAAATTATTATGAAACAAACAATATAGGCTATTAACGGTATTTAGCACATTTTAATGGTTATCTTAAGCAGGAAATTTAATTAAATGCTTTACCTTCCAGACCGACTTATCCAGGAGACGAGTTTGGTTTGGCTTCTTCACTTCGTTTCACTTGCAGGATCGGTGGTTCTTAAGTATTTATCTGGGATTCTGGGAGCTATTTTGCCGACACTGGCATACGACAATCAACAACATAAAAATATCCTTTTTCAGAGAGTGTGGATCTCTTGATATTTTAGTTTTTGTGGGTACCGTCGCAAAGTTATCTGGAGCCATGTGCTAGTTAAAATTTAGAGTTGAAAATTTATTATTTACTTCTATGAATGATTTACTATTTTTTGTTTTAAAATGTTTTTACATCTTGAACTTTTACTGCGAATGTATATTTTGGGTATATAAATACAATTTCTACCAGCCACAAAATAAGTATTATTATTTTTTTTTATTGCACAAACTTGTTGACAAATCCTGAACAAATCCTACATATTCGAGAAACTGCAAAACAAGCAAACATTAGTTTGATGAAGTTAATCACCCCAAGCTTGGATAAAGAAGGGAATGATGGACAGTAAGTGTTAACAATAAACTATTCCGTTAAATGTTTTTTCCTTTTTTACTGTATTAAATTTTGTATGATTCTAAAGTTTGATTGTTATTTTTAAATCATTCTGTTACTTGTCTATTGCATTTTAAAAGTGAACTGTTGTAAATTTTTATTCCCAAGATTTTATTATTATCCGTCTTAGTAATTAATAATTATAGTGCTTAAAAGTTGTACCAAGTTTAGTTGTCCTATTGTTTAATTCCTGATCCATAGTAAACAGAAAACAAAGTTTAAACTCTTTGTTCCAACAGACCAAACACCAATCTCCCTCTTACAGAAGTGGTTGATGTTTTCACCGAGTACCTGGTTTTCCATTCCAAAGACACAAAAAGTGCAGTGATCAGGTGGATCACTCATCTTCTTGTCAAAATCCCGTACAGTGTGAGTGCTTTTTATAAATATTTCAGGGGTACTGAAGTAAAATGGTTTATATATTTTTTATATAATTAGCAATAATAAAGACGGAATTCTCAGTTGTGTAAACAGAATGACAACTCTTAATAAACAACCATTGCATCCATCTGTGGCCACAGTCAATCAAAGAACCCCTCAAAATGTCCGCATCCATCTTTAATTATGTATATACCAGTTTGCACAAATACTTTTCGTCTTCCCAGTGAAGTGACAAACTGTTCTAACCATATTGGTGAAGTTTATATCTGCTTTCTTCTTTGCCTTTTCTTGACTTTTCTCACCAATGTTGCTTCTTCTTTTTTTCCTACTGCTTTGTGCTTGTGCCTTGTAATGCGATCAGTTGATTTATTTTTTTATTCAAAATCAAGTTACCCCAGGCATTGTGATCAAATGTTTAATGAAGAGCTGTAATATTTTCTTTTTATGGTGTAACTAAATTTTTACTTACCCTGTTCTTCAGATTTTTGACCACGTGGAGAAGATATTTAGTGAAGTTATGAAGCGAATCAAGGATGATGCAGATGATGTAAGTTCAATCTGAACCTTGTAGTCTGATTTCGACAATTTAAGTTGTTGTAGAGTAAAAAACTAAAAACATTTTCCGAACTAAGCTTAAGGATTTTCCTGCCATATCAGTGCCGCTATGGTGGATGTTGCATCCAGCCATGTTCTCACACTGAATTAGAAAACCAATTCTTAATTTTTGGACCATGTAAAACACAGATTATTTCAAACAATTGAGTTATGACTTGCTAAATTCCTAAAATTAGTAGTGGGTTTTACTCAGAGGACAATTGTACCAGAATAAACATTCCAAAATAGGGTGAGTAAACAAACAGATGCGCAGTTCCATTGAAGAAAAGGTACATTATATACTTCTAACTTACTCCCCATTTTAAAATTAATTAAACAGGTGTTCTCTATTATTGATGGGGTAAAGAAGCTATTAAACATACAACGTTTATATTTGGTAAACAAAGTTTTCTATTTATTTTTACTTATTCTTTATTATATGTGGGAAGCCAAAACCGAAAACTGATTTTCTTGTACTTAGCCCACAGTACTGATATGATGGTTGACTGTGTGCAGGTCGTATTGCTGACACTGGAATGCATGGCAGAGATGGCATCTTCAGTTGCAGGCACGCCGATTGACAGCCAAGTTTTCGTCGGCACCAGACATATGCGTGAGTAGCTTTTAGCAGTATGAAATTGTGGTTACATAAGGTTGAAATGGACACTATGTAGGTTATGGTTTAAACTTTAAAACAATAAAATTTAGTTATCACGGATAAATAATAAAAATTCAAAACAACAAGGCTTTGTTTTTCATGTTAAACAAAATAAAAGAACCTAATAATAAACAACAAAAATATAAGCAAGTCAGTACTTTTTATAATAAGACTTTTTGGCAGGACTTTTATTCCATTATCACTGCATTCGTCACATTTCAATTCAAAAATTTATATTTTATCTATTTATATTTTATCTATGTGCCTTTCTCATACTCCAAGCATTAAACTTTATACAAAATATTATAGTTTAAGTAAAACTCATTTTTTAAAACATATTTTAAAACATCACAGTGAATCCATCGTTGCTCTCCATGCACACTCCTCTTGTGCTCAATATTTACTTCACCAAGTTCATTTCGCGACTTCTTCGATATTTCAAGAGCGATCCAAAACTTCTGGAAGAAAGAAGTTCTTTTATAATTAGGTCAGCACATCTTTGTGTGATTCAGGTTCATTAGCATTATTTAAAAAGCATTGATAAATGTTATTATTTTATAACAACAATAAAAAAAACATAATAATAACAAATTATGGGTTAATTTTATATAGACATTATAACATTTTAACTTTAATATTTTTAAATATGTTTTGCACTCATAAATTTTTCTTTTGTCAAGTTAGCCTGGGTTTTAAACATTTCTTTAGGTGCACCTAACTTTATAAAGTCAAACCTTAATTAGGAAACATTCAAGTGTTTAATCAGCTACGAATCCTATATTTTTCCTCACAGACAGTTGTGTGCTTTATTGAACGCGGAGAATGTGTTCCGAGCTCTTTCAACTGCTCTCACCTTCTCCTCGGAGCAGGAGCAGGTGGAGGACCCACGATTTTGCTCCCATACCATCAAGAAGCTCAATACCATCCTCATGACCTCGAGTGAGCTCTCCGAACTTCGAGAGAAATTGAAAAATAAATCGGGAAAGGTATTAATTAAAAGTTGTATTGCCTGAAATAAAGTATACAATTTCCGGTTGATATTCCCAAGAAAATATAGTAGATGATACTCATACAGAGCTAAACTTTGTTTTAAGTATTTAGAAAGCAGAACTGCCATCCATTAAGGACTTGTGCTCAACATTCACAATACTATCGTGTGCTTTACTACGTCAACAGGAAAACAGCGATTTGTTTTGCTGCTTGTACAAGAGTTGGTGTCACAACCCGATTGCTGCTATTTGTCTCTGTCTGCTTACTCAAAATTATCAACACTGCTGTACTTTGCTGCAAAAGTTGTATCCTTTTTTGCATTTTTTGATACTTTATAGCTTTTTTTTATTTAATTGAACGTTGCTTTAAGCTTCTTAACGCGCGCTATGTAGCTCTGACTTTGAATTGACAGTGGATTTGCTGGTTGAATTGGACAAGCTGGTGCAACTGCTGGAATCCCCCATCTTTGCCTGTAAGTGATATTTGACGCTGGCTTGGATTTACCAAATGTATCAGGGTGATAAATTCTATCTTCAAAGATGTATTTACGGTAATTATTCACGTAACACCCACACACAGTCGGTATAATTCAGCGCCACCTCGATTCAATTTTAGTCCGTTTCAAGAATCGATTCTTTCGTCTTTACTTAACACGCATGAATCCGGCAGATCTAAGGTTGCAATTGCTGGAGGGAAGATGTCGTCAGCACCTGACAAAATGTCTCTACTCTCTATTGATGCTACTACCACAGAGCAGGTCATTTGACACGCTACATCACCGGCTTAACTGTGTCCCTGATCCTGGATTGCTTCCAGCACGGGCTCAGTAAGTTTAATGTTTTCTTTTTGTCCTTGTTTTGTTGTTTTTGTTTCTCCTTTAAATAAAAGTTACAATATTTAGTGGCGATTTAAAAAGCGGAAATGTGATTGCCGTATAAGCACGTCATAATTTTAACATATGCGAATATGTAAAACATCGGTAACTGTTGATAACCCACTCTGCTCTACCTGGGGGAAATTCCAACGCAAGGATAACGTTGCCAATGTTGCTGTTCAAATGTAACGACTTGGGAAATTTTGCTTAGTACCACTGCTTAATTTACCTGTCCACTTAATCTGGTGGTACGTAATCCAGTTTGTCAGAGGGCCAATTTTTAACTCTGCAATCATTGGTTATTGGATATTTCATGGCTACATATTTTATGAGTTCATTTTACACCAGTGGGAGCTGGGTCCTAGCTTGCACACATTACTGCAATATAATAAAGTGGCAACCTGGCACCCCTCGTTTTCATACAAGTCTCAATGTTCAGAAACGCCAATAGTTAACCTTGTACCGCCGACCAAGTAGTTTCATGTAACATTACAGAGATGCCGAGCCCGGTAATCGACTGGTTGGAGTCGATTTCAATCAACTTTTCGACCATTTTGTTGCCGTCCAACTTCGCCACGCTGAGTTCAAGCGCCACAGTCGTCTTCAAGCCTCTGTCACGTGACGAGCGGAAGCTTTGCGGTTGTCCCGCATCAACGATTTTAGCAGTGTGTGTTTTAAAACTAGAATCATATTATCCAGTGTCGCAAAAACGCGAACTCCGGTGCAATCCATGACGAATCTACCTGATTAACACTGTGACTGTAAACAAGATTGGCTACATACGATTGAGTAGAATTGGTTGTCACAAAATATTACCATTTTTCGCGCGGTGCAATACATTGTATTTAATCAAGAGAAACAAAGATTTTTTGTTTGAACCATACCGTCATGATATTTGTTTATTTTAATGTGTGCAGTTATCCGCATCTATTTTGCGTATATGAGCTAAAGTATTAGAAAGTGCACAAATAATACGAAACAGTAGCGGATTTAACGGAAGTTGCATTGCTTGGGTGAAACGAGAAATAGTGACTGAAGAAAACGATGCGATTGCTCCGACAAAGCATTAATCTGAGATAGTGAGAGTTGTTCCTGTATTCGCAATATGTCTGAGGTTGCACACTGTATTAAGGACTGGAAATGGCTTCTATTCGTTATATGCCTGGGGTGTGTGACGTGTATTCATTAAAATGATCCGACCGATTAGTGTGACGCTTTTCGACCGAGAAGTTTCGGATTCGAAACTGGTCGCAAGCTATTCGGTTGTGTCCTTGGCAAGGCACTTGGCCAACATTTCCGGAATCCAGCAAATTATTGGGTTCTACCAAAATAAAGGATTGTCTGAATCATACACGTTAACACGACGCACTGCAATGGCTCGGGTAACCCGATGGTGGGCATGCGAGGTGATCTGGAAATTTCGTGTGTGTTAATAATGCTCTTCATCGGCCAATTTTTATGTTACAACATCTTGTCAAAACACCAAAGCTGTTTGGGTTTAACCTGAAGCGAACAAGTAAAGAATAAGACGTAGCATAAGCGGTTTTGTGGCTTGCTGATTAAAAAATACATAACTTTTTTAGAACACTTTTTACAAATGTGTTATTTTACCATCTAGGAAATTTGATGTATTTACTGCAGCAATCTTTAAAGTGCCCACACCAAATGTCTTTACATAGGGTAAAAGATCTCCATGGTCGAGCGTGAGCGTGGTTTCTGCATACCATTCTTCATTCTTGAGCATGTTGTATTATTTGTATACTTGAGCGTGGTTTCTGCAATTTGTTAATTGGAAGATTTCAATTGTAGTCTAATTTAGCTTAAGACAATAGAGTTAATATTTTGTTTAAACATTAGCTGTTTTATAGCAACAATTAATTCATAAGCAAGTATACTTCCATATAATTATTGATATTGTATAAAGTAGCATTGATCAGATGGGATTCATAAGTCGTGTGTTGTTTCGAGGTAATTTAAAGTTCGTAATTGTTGTTCGTCAGGACCTAAAAATGGGCACTGGAAAGATTGCTGCTCAAAGCGCTCATGCAGCAGTCGACGCGTATGCGAAACTTAGTGAGACCAACAAGGCTTTATTGAAAACCTGGAAGCTTTGTGGCCAGCCAAAGGTTGTTGTAAAATGTCAAAATGAAAAGGAACTAATGGAGTTATATAAACAAACGAAAGCAGAAGGAATTCCTGCTGTTGTGATCAGAGATGCAGGAAGAACACAGCTAAAAGCTGGATGTCGGAGTGTATTGGGTGTAGGCCCTGCTGCAGCTGAACAAATAGATAAAATAACTGGTCATTTAAAGTTGTTATAATTTCAAAAGTCATGTACCAGTAGTTTATATATTTATATCCTTTACTACCTCATTGTACTCATGTTTAGAATATAATAATGAATCATGTAAATGCAATAACTTCAAGTTTAAACATTGTTAGTTTGATAGCAAGTGCATTTTGTGGTGTGGCATGTGGATGGATCTTACACGGTTACACACTGAATAAAACAAATTCAATCAAAGAGGAGGAAGAAAATGATGAATCTTCCGACGAAGATGAGAGTAATGAAGAGGGAGACATCAATGAAGCTGACACATATAAGATGGTCATAGTTGTAAGACAGGATCTGAAAATGGGAAAGGGTAAGATTGCTGCACAGTGTTCTCACGCTGCTGTTGGTGCGTTTAAGCAACAAAGTAAGAATAAGAAAACTGTTCTCAAAAGTTGGGAGTATTGCGGTCAGCCAAAAGTGGTTGTGAAGTGCCAAGATGAAACTGAACTACTGGCATTGTTTCATCATGCGAAAGCGGTTGGAGTTACTGCAACCGTTATTCAGGATGCGGGACGAACACAAATTGCTGCCGGCTCCCGTACTGTACTAGGTGTTGGCCCAGGCCCGGAAAATTTAGTGAATAAAGTTACTGGTCACTTAAAGCTATTGTAATGCTTTACATTTATGGACTATTGTGAGACATTAAACAACTTTAACCCTTTTATCCACATTAGTAAATACACCAATTTCCTGTATAAATTTGTTTAGTAAAGCAACTTTATGGATTGTACCCTACAGTACACATATATTGTTTCTTTAAAACAGCTTTCGCTAATAGGTAACAGTAGCTATTTGTTATAATTGGTCATATTGATACTAAATTTCAGAATATTGTGTGATTAGCGACACATACTTTAAGTAAATACGATGGAAGAAGTAAAAAAACTAAAGAAAGGAAAACGGAAACTGGTTGAAGAAATAGATGAAAGTGCATCATCTGCTAAAATCAAGAAAAAAAAGCACAAATCAAAGGAGCGAAAGCTAAAAGCAAAGGAAAACAGACCAGAGTTTCAATCTCAGAGTGAAACTCTTGAATGTGAAGTTAACTCTAAGAAAGATAAAAAGAAGAGAAGAAGAAGAAGAAACTAATGCCGGTAAAAGTTGACACTGTAGTGGCTTCAAAAAAAGTGATAGAAGAGGGAAAGAAAATTACTGGTAAAAAAAGAAAAAAATCTAAGAAAATGATTGAAACAATGACAGACCAACAAACAGCAAATACTACTATAGACATTGACAATATAAATGAAAACAGTGGGCCTGAAGCCCTAAAATCTGAAAATAGAAAGCTAAAAAAACATAAAAAGAAGAGTAAAAATGTGTCCGATGACAATAAAATAAAGAATTCGAAGACCAAACCAAAGGATGATGGTGAAGAAACATCCACTGCAGAGCAGCATGAACAAAAACACCTTGTAGATAGTAACACTGCTTCTTCAAATGGTAAATTAAAGAAGAAAAGGCGAAAAAAGGTTTTATCAGAAGAAACCGCTTCACCTGTTTGTTTGCAAAAAGGTGATTTTGTCGCAAGTCGGAAAATATATAGGATAGGATTATGTTTAATCCTGTAAATGAAAAACCAAGGGCGCTAACACACAGGTTATCGTCAGATTACCTTGTGCACACCATCAGGGTACCGGAGCTACTGCATTGTGTTGTTTGTGTATGATTTATTTGTTCCTTTAATTTGCTACAACCCATTAAACGCTTAGTCTAGTTACAACGGAGTTTATACTATACAGTGGAACCCCGCTACCTGACCACCTATGGGACTGTCATCAAGCGGTCGCCTTAGCGAATTTTGCTTTAGTTGTCGTCATATGCAGCCAAAACGTCTGCCTTTTTACTAAATGCCATCCATAATTTTAATCAGATACTGCACAATGAATTTAAACAAGTGTTAGTACTGAAGTTTATCTTATAAGATTTAGTTCTGTTTGCCACAATTTTCTATGTGTGGGTGTATGCACACTAATCTTATTGTTTTGATCAGAAAAGAAATTTAACCTTATTATTGTGGTGACAAAAGGCAAATTATTGGGCACGTGTGGGGTGGTCGCCAAAGCGGGGTTCTACTGTACTATATATAACAGAGTTTAATATAAACCATTTTTATTATGGTAGCTCTTACAACAGTTGATTTTACCAAAGACGAAGAATCAAAAATTGTACCTGTAAATGTGAGTATTGGGATAAACATGATTAGGAAATTTGGTGTGAATTAAATTTTTTTATTTGTTGTAGGACCAAAAAAATCAGACTTGTGGACAGTGGTCTTCAGTGCAGTTCGGCGACAGTGAAAGACAGACTAAATTTCTTCGCCTTATGGGAGGAAAGAAATCATCTGTTAAGAAGACTGGACTATGGTCTGGAAAAAACACTTTTTCAAAAGCTGCTATGAATGTGTCTCAGGCCAAACAACTTGAAAACCGGCTGGAGGGCCAGTTTCAAAATGCTCTTGAATTTAATTTGCAAAAGAGGACGGAGAAGAATATGACCAAAGGACTTGGTTTTGAGGAGGACCCAGCAAAAGGAAAGAAATTCCATATTGACGTTAACAAGATAAATTCAATAAAATTTGATTAATACGAAGGATAGCTTTTTTATCCCCGAAAATTAGAAAAAAAGCATGGAGTCCTATCACAGCTGACAATCGTCATATAACCTTTAAGTATAGAGAAAGAAGTCTTCAGTTTTTGCAGAACCTATTTATCCAGTTGGTTTAGTGACCTGTTTGCCGCGTGTCTTGATGAAAGACAAACCCTATAGCCAGTTGCCGATCCCCAAACTTCTGGTGGCCGTGCTATTTTGCCCATAAATCCACTGAAGGCTTCATTGGAGCTAGACTAAGCATCTAAATGCATAACATGTCGAGCAATTGCAGCACTTTAAAAGAACATTAAAAAATATTTTTTATTTAAACAGTTTGTGCAAGTATGGTGATTAAACAACATGACTGACAGCACATTTCGGGATTGTCAATGTCATAATCCTATCCAAATTTACAAACAAAATGATTTCAAAACATTTAATAATTCAACTTTCGAAAAGGTTACTTCCAATTTTTACACATTCGAAAGGTATACGGAACAACACAAGGTAAGATAAAAAGAAAGGAACAGCTCAAAAATAAAATATTGAGATAAGAAATCTATTTTTCCTGGAATGATGCCACACAAAATCATTTTCCAAAAAGTGTTAGCAAAAATGCATTTCCATAACCTCCGCAGCATTACCTTGAAGTTGTAACTTTACTTTTATAAAATAGCATGCTGTTTTACTACTATAGTTTGTTAATGGAAACTAGTATAACAGTGACGTTGTCTGCACTCCCTTTCCTGACTGCTTCACTTGCCAGCTTATTGCATGCGGTTTCAAAGCGGTAAGTTTCCATCGACTTGTTACTGCCCTCAGGTGGACGAATGTTGTTATCCTAAAAAATAAAATGACTAATTAAACTTACCACATAATTTAGTAATGCTTACTAAACGGTTTTAAAACAATGTGTTGCAGCAGTTATAAAAGCGGGTTTATGTTCAGTTGTGCCATGAGAAGTTTCTAAAATAGTTTAAATATTTTTTGTAGTTCAAATTTTACAGAAATTAAAAACTTTATCATATCAATTCTACTGGTAATACTTTAACTTATGGGCAACATACTGATATCAGTGCATAAAGTCTGGACAACCAGTTTATTTACGTTATTGTGTTCTAATAAAAATCATATAACTTTTTTCTAAGAACTATGCAAAAATGGTTAGAAATAAAACTACACCGGAAAAACTGAAAGATAGAATAAGTACCTGCAGAACTTGTAGCACAAACTGTATTGCTTGCTCAGCGTTAAACACTTTCCACAAACCATCACACGCAATGAGGATAAATCTATCGTCGTTTGTTAATATACAGCGCTTGACTTCAGGTACACTGATCACTCCACATCGCTTATACTGACCATCACCTATTGACCTTGAAACTTCAAGAATTCCCAACACACGGCCTTCTCTAGAAGTGGATTTTATAATTAGTTATTTATTACAAAATGTAATTATCTGGTAGTATGCTAAACCTGTGTCCTGTGTGAAATTAAGATTTCATCATAAATTTAATAACATAGGGCAAACAGCATAAATGATGCTTTTAACTATATTGTACAATAAAACAGAAAGGAACACAAATTAAAAAATGTCAAGTTTCTTCCTCTACCAACATTTTAAATATTACCATATTTAAGGTACAAGAAATCAGTATCTAACCTGCTGTAGTATCAAAATAATAATCAGTCAAACCAGTTACCTGACTGTGCCCCCAGCTTTCTGTATTCTCATTCTTTCTTCGTAGTTGCTTGGATTGTGATCCTTGCTCAGAAGTATTGAAATGTGATGTTTGTGTTCGCTTTGATACCGACACAAAATAGCCTGTAAATATTTAAAATATTTAATTCCTAATTTGGATGGAAAAAATTTAGACACAGTTACTTGGCATTGAAAAATTTTACCATCCTAATAAAAGAAAGGCGACGTACACAATCGATGTCCGGCACTTTATATACAGCAACTATGAACACTGACAATATCCTTTAATTCAATGCTTTTACATATGCTTACATCCCCACAATGCAACACTATACAAAAGTTAAGTTAAAATCACCAGACATCTGGTACAATGACACTTGCAGGAAAGCTTAAAGAACTATTAGCTAATTAAATGTAAACCTTGCTGTCTCCCAAGTTAGTGATGTAAAGTGTGTCATTGAGAATTAACACACAGCATGCCGTCGATCCATCTTTCCAAACTGGTTTGCTAAAAAAAATTAACAGTAAAACATTTTAACACAGAGTACTTTTGAATTTATGTTTTAAATATAAACTAACAATTTTAAACCACATGGTAAACTAGATTAGAAGGGCAAACGCTATTGCAACATAGTGGTGTTGGATTAATTATACAGATTTTTTTAGCACAATAATAAACCTAACTGCAAATACTAGTACCGGTACGGCACTAGTTACTGCGCAATAATATAAAAATTTCTTTAAATTAAAATCTTGCAAAGTAGCGAAAGTAACATACTGTTTTGAAGCTTCTTTTAAGAATTCCTCATCTAGAGCCTTAAATGATTCTAAAATTTGCCGTTTCATTTCTTTGTCGAAATTATTAACAGTGCCTGTGGAGCAGATGTGATAATATTTACCATAATCTCATGTTTTCAGATCCAACAACATTGAATTAACGTTATTGGATTAATCAGTATCTTGTTTTGGTTAATGTACACACCATGTAAATGCAAACAATCTAATAACTCGTCTTCAAAATTCATGGAAAGGAGAATGAATTCAATGTAAGAAATTATTGTTTATATCAAAATAAACATTTTAATGAATAAATTCAAATTATACACAACACAATGTGTCTTTTTATTTAACAGGCTGAATAAAATATTGAATTGAGATTAAACCAGCTGAAAAGACTGGTAAGTAGATTCAGTATTTGTGGATACACTGAAATAGTTTTTCAGTTGGAAATTTTCTCAGAAATGTCTTACTGTAGCATGGATAGTGTTGGAAACGCATTGATACTATTATTCATGGGTTTAGATTTCATTCTATAATTTAATCAAGTAAATTATTACTTTATCACAATTATCACAAAAACAGTACTTCATAGGTTAAAAAAAACTAAGAAATGTACCAATGTGGATATTGTATATTGTTTGTAGTTCATTGAAAGCAAAAAAAAACTAAAATGTTAGTAACCATATACTGTCTCAATAACATACTTTTAAAAGCACCTTTTAAAATATATAAAATCAAACATTAATGAAAGCAAACCTTTAGGTAGCTTTTGAGCTAGGTGCACATGTAGTCGATTTGATGCATGCTGAGATGCCCTTCGGCCGCCATGACCATCAAACACGGCATAATAGGAAACTCGACTCCTGCAGAAAGCAATTTGTTAGTGAACCATGATATTCAGTTGCAATGGCATAGCTACATCCTACAATGCGTTGTGTATAATATTTGATGGTATATACCAAAAATTAAAAAAAATTATTGTAAGCCAAAAGCTGATATCACATTGCCAATCCTGCTACTGGTTTTTACACTCTTGTGCCTACTCATAATATTGTTTAATTATTTTTAGAACAATGTTTGGGACAGGTTTGTGTTATATTCTGACATTTTTATTTAATCTCATTTTGTTTTTAATTTGCAGCCTATGATAAGAGGTTTATAGGAATTTGCACTGTATTGAAATTTACTTTAAGCAAAAAATGTCAAAAAATCTGTGATAAAAAATAAGGATTCCATTCGAACATAACAAACACATATTCTACCTGGTATCGAAACCTATTCTATTAAAATTATAATAATAGTGATCAAGATAAATAATAAAAAAGAAAATATTTTCAAACGTATAGAAAGTAGCTATACCAGTACGAAAATGTGAGAAATAAATTAACAAAATGTCTTATTGACATACACTTTTGGAGTCAGTTGTTCAAAATCCTTGCTACAATCATCAAGTAAAACATGAGCGTCCTGCATTTCGTCTCTTTCACCTTTCCTCTCTGCTACATACCCACGTACAACAGCAAGAAATCCCACTACAGAAAAAAAGTAAATCAAATCCCCCAACTATATGTTGATAACAGAGGAAACAAAGATTAAGATATCGGTACATACAGATGAAAAAAAGACTGTGTAATATTACTATCATTTTTAGAAAACTGCATGACAACAGTTTCGGAAATCACTACATTGTACAATGTACTGTTTATAATACACGTAAATAACTTACTATACAATTTTATCAGATTTAAAAAGCTATATATGTATGTTACTAATATTATACCCAACAGAATAGAGACACACTAAAGAAGTTAAATCTAAAAACGAAAACACAAACTTACAACAACACTAACAACTTACAGTTGGATAATTTCATTTGTTTAGCATTTCCATCAGTAATTTG
>CH003350.1:510785-523595 GCA_000149265.1 Ciona savignyi
GATTGCAACATTAATCTAAGTACATAAAAGTTTATTTTACCTTGATTTGTGCTTTGTGGCTGGGAGTATGCTCGGTTTTGAATCATTTCTTCATCTAAGTCTGTATATATGCTTCCACTTTGCTGGTAATATTAATTTAACACATTAAATTTATGTGTATATATTATATATAAATAGTCTTACAGACCGAAGGCACATAATGTAAATTTAAGCAAAACATGCTTCGTATAATGTAAAATCGTTTTTAATGTTTGAACACAGAAAAGTGAACGTTTACAAATAGTACAACTAGATTTTGGTGTAATAAGTTCAAAAAAGTTTGCCAATTTTACAATAATTTTTAATTCTAGCTACCACTTTTTCTGATATCTGACAAATTATAGCTGTTTTAAGTAACTGATTACAGTTATATATATGTACCAATTCACATCACAACATAAAAAACTAAAGTTTGTTTATTGAGCAATTCTTGTAACGAATACACTCAAAATTTTCTCCTAATACAAGTTAAGTCTAATAATGTAAAAACATCAAATTTTAACTAAATGCTTTCATATTACTGACAAAACAACAAGTTGATGCCTGTGTGTGCAACTGAATGCAGCTAATGATTTGTCAAAGTTCTATTTTGTTAAATCCTATGGTTCCTGCTTCCTTGAAAATGTGATTGAAATTGGGCAAACTTTTAGAGACATAGATTGGGAAATTGGACTCCGGTTACACAGCTTCCCATTAACTTGTGGCCGTGGTTGTCTCGGTTAATTCTTGCTTAAAGCCTTCCTCAGTATAGCCATTTTTTAATTAACAAATGATTAAGTTGTGTAAACGCATCAAGCATTTACTTACAGTACGACACAAGTATTTTTTATTACTATGATAGTCTGGTACACCAGTTGTTTTGGTGTTTTTTCCTGTCTCCCTTCTATTAATATTATTAAATATCATACTTTTACTTTCGAGATATCTTAGGTGAATAGAACTATTTTTATTATTAATATTACGACACCTTTGCCTGGAAAATAATTTTTACGATTTTCACTTTACCAACTAAATCTAATATCAACCAAAGTTTATACGATTTGTTTTCTAACTTCATTTGCCAAAGGAAGCGAACCAACTATTTAACTAACCTCACTTTATTCCAAAAGCTGACCACTGTGATTTAAAAAGTCATTTTTAATACCGAGATGACCATCGACTGAAAATATGTTTGTATTATTCGTATTTCCAAGAGGAAATGTACAATTGTAATCCAACTATGTTACTAGATTTTGTTCTTTTGTTGGCTATATAGCATTTATTGCACAATGTTTAAAGTATTTTCATGGTTTGTTACAGGTACAACATACAAAATAAAAAAGTTTAAATTATTATCCCCTTTGCTGTTGAACCACAGTTGTAATGTTATACAAAACACAAATAACATTGTTTGTACAACTATCTCTATTCTCCAGCATTACACACAAAAATATGCGTGAATTGTTTGCGTTTTTCCGTATTTTCAAACACCAATGAGGCTATACTTATGATGAATTTTTAAACCCTAATTAGGAACCAAAATAAAAAACAAACTAACTTACAGAACTTTCATGAATTTCGGCTTGGACAGATTTTTCTGAAATAAATAAATATATATGAATATTTAAAATGACACAGTTAATAAAAATTTAAAGCAGTGTTTTCCAACCTTTTGTATGTCCTCACTAATAAAAAAAATCCTATCGTGTCCTTTACACATACAAATTAATAGCTTTCTTAAGGTAGTTTATTTTAAAAATTTAACCTTGGACAAAGGTTAAATTTTCCTTGGACAAGGCACTTAACGTGCATTGCCTTAACCCAGCAGATTAATGGGTTCTACCAAGTTAAAGAACTTATAAATCTTACACAACACACTGTAATAGCTCTGGTAACCCGACGGTGGGCAAGAGAGAAGAGAGTTAATCTGACGATTGTCTCTATGTTAACCACCTCAGTTTTTCCAATTATGAAACGAGGTACCCGGTACCGGTAGTGCAGAAATAATGGCTGTATAACCCAAGCAAAGTCACAAACACAACCAGCAACATGGCTCCTAATAGCCAAGTCATGACCATTGGATCAGACTGATGTAAGCATTATCCAGGAACTAAAGATCAAACACATGATCTGGATATACTACCTAAATGTGGCAACTTACCTGGATGTGGTGATAGAGGTGGTGGTATGTCGTTAAACAGAGACATATTACGTCAAAGCATTTAAAACGTTTAGAAAACTGACAATCAGAAAATGTTAAGTGTGCAAAGCTGTCGCGTTCTCTGCAATAAAAAAATATCAAAGACACTGGGTATAAAATAAGGCTTTAGCAAAGAACCTGACAGTATAACTCATGCTTATTCCGTGTGTATGCTCGACCAGTACCAGGACTAAAGATTGTACGACAGATGTACATACAAAATTGCACTCTTTTTTCCCGCGGAATAAAAACAAACGTATGATGCTCTCTTTGTATACATTTTATGTGGCCTACGTTGTTGATGGAACCGTTTAAATATCTTCTAATATAGTTTCTCCTGTAATCTTCGCTGACTACTGATTTTAATGTGACACCGGAACTGAATACTGTAAAGTATAATCACGCCGTACATGTGACGTGATATCAATATGCCACGGCATGCGTTTACATATAGATACTTGGGACACATAAGACAAATTACTCAAATGATCCATATGTGTAAGAAAGTCTCCAGCACATATGACGAAGTACTAATCAGCTGCTCGATCTATGCTTTTCACTTACTTTGATTAAAATTTTTAATGAAGTTTGTTACAAAAACGGGGAATGGTTTTATTATGAGTTTCCTTCGAAATTGTGTGGGACACATATTGATTTCTCTCTGTTTTTTTGCTTTTGCGTAACGCCTGTTTGACAAGAAAGATTATTGAATCAGGTTAAAAATTTCAGTAATGCCAACTAAGCCTGAACCCAGCGGCTTAATGGGTTCTACTAAATTGAAGGAACGTGTGAATCGTACATACCACACTGCAATAGCTTCGGTAACCCGGCGGTAGGCACGAGCACGAGGTGATCTGACGATTACCCGTGTGTTAACCCTTTTGGTTTTCCCATTCACGGGGATAAACATGAATATCCTATCCTATCCTATACGAACAAATTTAACATGTAAAAATTACACCAAGTGTACAGGAGCACACAGCACAACGGATCGTTATAAACGCAGACCTCCAGTTTAATTAAATTTGCGGCAATATTGCATTCAATATAAATTACCGTTTGCTCTGGCAAATTAGTCCACATGTGACTCCCCACCAATCATCTTACTCACCCACGCTTTGTGTCGTGTGATGGAACCAACCATGTTAGTGTTACCTATTTGTCACCAACCTGTTGTGCAAGTATTAAATTAACCCCAAATGCATCCTTTGTAAAATCGAAATTGGTAAGGAATCGATAGCCCCCCCCCACTTAGTATAAATGTTGTTACCCTGCCACCTACTGTTAAAAATTCGCGCGGTATCTGCATTTCCGGTTAATTGAAAGCCCACGTTTTAGTGCAAGCACGAAAATAGTGGTAGCTGTTAAGTATTATATTCGGTTAACCTGATGTAAAAATGTAACTTAAATGGTCATTTAGTTAATATAAATTATACAAGCATAGGCTATACCTTTGTCATTGGGCACGTTCGAAGGAAAAATATCGTGTCTACAGTTGGCTAGCTTAAAACTTATTATAACTTCAAGTTTAAAAAATCTTTAATCTCGTTCAGGTTTCATAATTTTAATTACGTAGGGTGAATTCCGTATGGGTAAGACAAATTTAACTGAAAGCGATGCTTGTTGATTAAAATTTACCTTAAAGAATGTCTAAATTATACTCAACACACGGCACAGAGTTGTATGATAAATCCATATAAAACAAATTTATCATATACATCAGTTACTGTTAATGTAATTTTTTTGTGCCGCAGTAGTGATATTTTTAGATTAAATGGGTCAGTTATTCTTAACATGTCAAAACCATCTGTGGAATAGGGGTTCCTTTATTTTGTACAGGTCCAGCGCTAGGTCCGCTGGGTCCAGCGCAAGGTCCGCTATGTCTAGCGCTAGTTCCAGTGCCCTGCCCTAAACACTAATTTAAACCCGGCCCTAAACACTAATCTCAACCCCAGAACTAACCATAACTCCAACCCCATGTTTAAAAATAACTCTAGCGGACCTAGTGCTGGACCTAGCAGACCTGTACAAAATAGAGGGACCACTGAATAGTTCAAATTCCGTTCATATTGAACTGTGTGAAATAATGACTGTAGGTTACACAGTGTGCCACCTTCTCATATAAAAGTTTACTTCCACAGTTATGGTTCAATGGTAGATAGAGGCTTTCACATATTTTTGTTTGCCCCAAAATTTCAATGAATTTGTAGGGTGACTCTAAATACCCAGTGTGGGCAGTGTTGCCATTGTGGGTACACTTGAAACCCTTACCCTAACTCTGGCACACTGCCTCCACACTGGGTATTTAGAGGAACCGAACTTGTGTTGTTTTTTTAGTGGCAATTTGTTTTATACACGTGGTAATACTGTCTGTTTATTATGGGTCCCATTGGAAAAATTGGGACACCAAACCCAGGGGAATTCCCTGAAATTATGAAAAACTAAATCGGGCCGTTTCGGAAATTTAGCTTTAATTCACTACAGCGCTTGAAAAGAAGCTATAATTTAAAACATTTGTGGTTAAATGTTCGTAAATTTAAAACGTTTATTCTTTATTTAACTAAACATGGAAAATAAGTTTGGTCTGTTAACTATGGGACCCATGCGTTTATGCTTAACTACATACTCAGTGTATAAAAGACAAATTGTGGTTAGGGACCCTGTAGCATATATATATATATGGCATACAACATGTGATTTACAAATAGTAGTGGTTAAACACGTGGTTGACACTCTCTAGTTATAATCTATGTTCGGTAATTATAGTATTATATATATTTATGTTGCTGTAGCTTCTAGACTTTAAATTTATTTGCTCGTTCTGATCATACCGGTACTATTTCAGCTAACAGAGAAAGTTGGCGCTTGTTAAAACATACACTGCACAGCATACAGAATGTAATTTCATAAATAATTGTAATTAAACAAGGTTATTTTAATTTAATCATTTCTAGATTATTATTACATCTAGTTGTCATACTTTGGTTTAAAGCTTTTGCTTATCCAGCATGAATTCTTTTGGTGATTGGGATCCAAGAATTGATGCCTTCAAAAATAAGCAATTTAACCCTGATAAAGGAGGGAGAAAGGAGAAAAACATCCTATATAATATTGGTATTCCTCCTGAAATCACCAGTCGTGCCCTTGAAAACTTGTTTAGTTCATATGGAAAAGTAGAAAAGGCAAATGTGCTGGCTCAGAAGCAGCCGGGGTTGCCGAGAGCTGGCTTTGTTCACTTTAGCTCCCCATCTGAAGCTGAAATCGCATTACGAAAGTTAAACGGTACCCGAATAGGAAAATTTGTTTTAAAGATTGAATATGCAAGGCCAAAGCCAGTAGTTAAAGAAAATGATGATTATATCTCTCTTATTCAAAAGCTTGAGAAGGCTCCATTAATTGCAAGTGATCTAAAAATGCTTGTTCAAAAGGTTGATGAACAACTTGCCAATCGAACACTGTACGACGATGAAGCAACATTCCAAATGCAGAAATCTCTCCAAAATAATTCACCTAAAAAAATTATTCCCTCTTCTTGCCAAGAATCGAATTCTTATGCAGATCAAGGTGATGACAAGCAATTGTCAAATAATCACTTAACTGCATGTGAAATATGTTCAAAATTGACGAGCAAGGTCTGCAGCTCATGCTCTTCCGTGTACTACTGCAGTGTGGAATGTCAGAAAAAAGATTGGACGGTCCACAAAAAACTGTGCAAAGCTGCAATTGAAACTTTGCCCAAAAGTCATAAATCCACCGTTTCCAACATAAATCTGGATGATGATGAGCCTTTAATAGTTGTTGATGATGCTATATTGAAAGGTTTCGAAGAAAAACTAAAAGCAACTGTCCATAAAGTACCCCAAGAACAAATAAAGCACTTAAAATCAGGTGGACAGAACACCGCTGTTGTCCGAAACACTGTGGATGTGTTGCCTTCTGTGCCGCATCCCATCAGCAATATTAAAGTAGATCAGGTAATTGATCTTGTTGTGTGTGATTTGGACAAATCTGATGGAGCCTTTCTGTGCAAGAGTGTCCAACCTGATACACTGAATGCATTAGAGCAACTGCAGGAAGAACTTAACACGTATTATGGTAAAAATCCTGTAGGGCAGCTTGGAGATTTCCGTGTAGGTGCTTTGTGTTGTGCAATTTTTGCAGATGATAACTTGTGGTATAGAGGCATAATTGAGAAGGTTAGCACGCAGTCAGGAAAAGCATTCGTAAGATTTATGGACTATGGAAACACACAAGTCGTAATGAAAGACCAACTTAAATCTCTTGTTGAAAAATTCAAGGAGTTGCCGCCCTTTTGCTTAAAATGCAAATTATTTGCTTCATCTTGTCCATGGTCAGAAGATGCTCTTGCATTTTTGGCTGATGTGATGAAGAGAAATGGTGTTCACATAAAATTCACTGTTAAGGAAATAGTCAACAGGATTACCTATGTTGGTGAAATAATATCTGATGGTGTTAATTTTAACAGTGAGTACATTAAGCGCGGATTTGTAAAGTTGCCTCCAGCAAATGATAATGATGTGGAAAAAATTGCCAAATGTAGTTTGGGATCTGAATCAGAAAAAGAAGATCAAGTAGAACTAAAATCAGCAAAAGTTCAAGAAGAATCAAAATCTATTCCAGCGGAAGTTGTTGCAACGGAGTTGGTTGGTCAAACGTTAACATTAAACAAGTTAAACATAAAAAGTATTGAGCTGCCAAAAGAGAATTTTCAGCTTTTAATATCTCATGTCAACACTCCTACTGATTTTTATTGCCAGATTGTGCAGGAAGGCTTGGTGAAATTGAACGAGTATCTCAAAGATATGACTTCTTTTTTTTCTGCCCACAGTACATCAAGCGATTGGAAGCCAGACATTGGCGAAGTGTGTGCAGCTCAGTTCTCCGAGGACAAATTGTGGTACAGAGCTACTGTCATAGAAGTTTCTGAAAATGTTAAAGTCTGTTTCCTTGATTATGGAAACAATGAAGATGTGTCTATGGCAAATATACGTCCTCTTCCAGAACAGTTTGAAGCTCTTCCAATACAGGCATTTCATGCAAGTTTGATGAACTTATATCCATTGGATGGGAAGAATTGGAGTCCAGAAGCAGTTGCTTTAATGAAAAAGTGCCAGAACCATCCCCTTAAGGCATCATTAGAACAAAATTTGCGTCCTGCCCCTCTTGTCATTTTCATAGATGAGAAGTTCACACTAAATGATCATTTTGTACAAGCTGGTCTCGCAACTTCCATGCCACCAAAGATTGAAGCAATAAAACAAATTCCCGAAGTTCCTTCTGTTGATACGCTTGAATCTGTTTTACCACCACAATGGCATACAAAGGTTTCAATCAATTTAACTGAAGCAAGTACTATGGGACAATTATATTGTCAACTTATTTCGAATGATCTTGTGGCTTTGGATGAAGCTGCTGCAAAACTAACCAAGCATTGCAATGCTGCTACTTCAATCCCCACATCTCTGCTTTCTTCACCAAAGGTTGGCAAAATATGTGCAGCTTTTTTTGAAAAAGACAAGTGTTGGTATCGTGCCAAAATAATAAAGATTATTGGAAATGAAGCTAATGTGTTTTACGTGGACTATGGAAATTCTTCAACTGTTTCGTTTAACATGCTTCAGAAACTACCCGAAGAATTTGCCCAACCACCAGCTCAATCACTTAAAGTTATATTAGCTGATTGTACGTTTCCCGAACAACGTTGGTCAGCTGAGATGATCAAATTAATTCAGAAATGCATGAATTGTCCTTTGGATGCAAAGTTTATGGAGGGTGATGGGGAAACTGGGTATGTGGTGAAAATACCAGATCTCCTCAATCTTCTAATTTGCAACAAACATGTCAAATACTCGTTTTAGACTATCTGCATCTTTCATATAGTTGTTTTTATTTAAATCCATTTCTGGATAATTTTCTTTCATTTCTTTAGAACCATGCAGATGGCCACATAACTTTTTAAAACTTTTAACTTGTAATAAGTAGTAACTTAATATATTAAATAATGTAAGGGACGAATTGTGACAAGGTATATGTTGTATAACATATTTTCTTTAAACGTGCACATATTGGTTTTAAAGCAAATGTGTAGATGCATCACCATCATAAATAAAGTAGTGGTAAGGTTGTTATTAATTGCAAGTGCATCTTGGATCCGGTGGTTACCATTCTATCATAAGACTGCTGAATTATTTTCAATGTGATGCCAGCTTTTCAGTTTTACCTTGTGTCATAAAAAGTAATTAATAAATGGTCTTATTGACTAATAATTTTAAATATTTACGTAAAAATCATCGATTGTGCATTTCTAAGTTACGTCAATC
The DNA here is from genome assembly GCA_000149265.1 of Ciona savignyi. Lineage (NCBI taxonomy): Eukaryota > Metazoa > Chordata > Ascidiacea > Phlebobranchia > Cionidae > Ciona > Ciona savignyi. The sequence goes on from CH003350.1 coordinate 519,345, forward strand.
GTGCATTTTAAGTTATTTTACGCAACTAAGTTAAATCATTGAAACCCATTAAGTTCCAGTGTTATTTGTGGCATTATTTCTTAGCTATCTTTCGCTGCTGTCTCTGTTGTTCGCCACTCTCCAATAAATTTCGTTAATTCTAGAAAAACAGGTGTTTAGCTTATTTTTTTCTGGAGGTGGACACAACTGATTACCAGTTATTTCAGTTCATACCTTCAATACGTAGACCAATTTTCAGGAGTTTATTTGCACAAATTTTCAGAGTAACGCTTGATTTTAATTTCCTTCGTATCGAAAATTAAATCTGTTTTAGCTGGGTAGACAACCCTCACACTTCCTTGGTCATCCTCAACTCGAACTTGTTGTACAACAAGTGTCTTTGTCGCATCATCATCCTGCTCTTCATCACTAGAGTCATCATAGAAGTCTTTGTCTTTCTTTGACTAAATATGATAATAGAGGATTTGATATTGACTGCTACATAATAACTATTGGAAATTAATAGGGCCATTAAGCAACTTACTCAATAATAAGTAATTTTATGATTAGGTTCACATTAATTGCGGTGCACATAGCAAAAAGATAAATGGTTATTTATACCCACTTTGATTCTTTTCGAATAAAATCCAAACTCGACCATTCGTTTTATAAGTTCATCCAATATGTCTTTGCAGGATCTTAATGACTTCGTTCCAGTAACCTGAGTATTTCAAGAAGGTAGTAAAGTAAAAGCGTAATACATTTTTCTCTGTAATATCAGAATTTTAAAACGTTTAAAATCATGGAAATTTTTTCATCCCTTTATTATAAATAAACAAAATGTGCAACATACATGATAGCAAATGGTATAAACATAAATATATGTAATTGTGTTGCAAAAATTTTAAGGTACACGTTATTTACAGTACAACAAAATTTAAGGGTGGCTAAAGCCCCTTCCAGTTAATTGACTATAAAACAATGATATGGTGAAGCAGCATTGAAAGTTACATACTTCAACAAATATGTCGGTAGATTCTGCAGATATCTTGGTTGCATCACAGTTTGTAAGTGGTGGGAGAGATATCACACAATCATCACGACTTCTTCGTAAATATGCATATCTCTCTTGATCTTTCAGTAGTGATAAATACCTGCAAAAAGCATGTTATGTTCTGGCAGGTACTGGTTTTATCTTCACCCCCAACATTATCACACATTTATGTTCAAAGTAAAGCACTTAACAGTAGCCAAGACATGAAAGATACACAACACAGCGAATTCTTCCACACAGCATAAGGTAATCAAATAATCAATGTTAAGGACTGTTGGTCTTTCACATACAGAGATTAAAATGGTCGTCTTAAACTATATGAAAAGAAAGATGTATTGTGTTATGTAATGCATAACAAAATTTCAATTTAAACTAACTTGTGGATTCCAGACACTTGATTTCGCTTTTTATCTTTCCTCATGTTTTCTGCCTCACTGCACAACCGCCGATAAAGTTGTATTGCCACAACATCTGCTTTTCTACCTAGTGGTTGAATCTGTAATGACAATTTGGAGTAAAGTTTTGATACAATACACTGAAACCTTTGTTTTTAGAATTGCACATAAGATAGCAACAGTTTTGTTCTAGTTTTTAATCAAAATCAATTTATCCCATACTTTGTGTAAATTCAAACTAAAACCTAATCAGAAATGTAACAATTTTGTTAACATACAAGAACACCTGGCCTACAAGTTGAAAACTCAAAATTATATAGGGTCATTTTCTAGAAAAATTATATACTTTATTAACAGAACACTATTTTCTGAATTTACAGGTACCGGTATACCTTAAATGTTGTTGGTGGCTGAGCATCATATTCTACGAATGAGGACTGCAGTGCTTTCATATCATGAGTTGCAATTGTTGCGATCGTTCTTTTGCCACAGATTTCATCATGCAACCGAGTCTATACAAAATTTTTGTTTATTAACACTGCAAAGTTGTTTCATTAGAAAAGGATATGGAACTGTTAACTGAAACTGTTGTGAGTTGTCAATTTAAACAAAACACATTTAACATTTGGCTTCGAGCATTAATGTGCAATTTAGTCTGGAGAGAAAACTACTTTTTAAACATCAATTTTAAGGCTTGTCTACTTAATCAGATCTTTTATTATTAGCTCCTTTTTGGTGTTTTTGTAGGCACATTGGTGCAATTTGGTAGTCCTACATTTTAATATCCCATATATAATAATACAGAAATTGTGCTTTTTATTTATTATTACTAACCAACATCAAATAAATATAACTAACTAACGTCTCCCAAGTTATTTAAAAAGGGCCAACTTAAAATGTGTTAAGAAAAAACATTTGATAGAGGTTTATATAAAGTTAGTATCCTAGAAGCTGAACGAACAGATGGAAGGATATGGGGAATGCTTTTACCCAAGGTTCTAACTTTAAACAGATATTTTTTATATACGACATCCACATACCTGGAGTGTAATGAAGTTTTTAAACTTGTCAGCAACATCAAGATCCAAACCTCGCAGTATACAACAAACAATGAACGGGCGAACTTCAAGAGCTTCAGGAAAAACAACCACTCGGAAATTTTCTAAAAAACAAACGTAATTAATTTTATACCTCACCACCAAACATTGGCTGATGTTAAAAAAATTCATAGTAATTCTATAATAGTTACTATCTGTATATTCAAGTACCTGGAATAACAGTTGAAACTTCATCAACTTTTAGAACTTCAACAAAAGACTTTACTAAATCATCTACATTTTCAGCCTCTTGTACTTTCTGGTCCTTTAATTTTTTGCGGGCACCTTTTCCTGCTGGAATAGATTTGGAAGTATTTTCTTTTTGTTTACTGCTTATGCTTGCTCTTCCTTTACTTCGTATGTAATCCATGATCGATTTTTGTGAGCTATCTTGATCGATTAGCTTTTTAAGTCTTCTGTCCTTAAGTGGGTTGCTTTTGAAATTAACTTGTTTTAATTTCAAACAATTTCCTATGTCCTTGCAAAGTTCTTTCAATTGATTATTGGATAAGTCCAAGACTTTTAACATTGCAATTTCCTTAAGTTCATCATCCACATCTTCTATTGCATTGTGAGAACCATATATCTCAGCCAGACGATTGCACAGCGGAGGTTGAAAAAAGCATTGCGGTAGACTGGTGAAACGATTTTGTGAAATATCTAGAATTGCTGTGCTTGCTAAAGTGTTAAAACTATTTGGAAATGCACTTAGGCAGTTTTGGGCAACATTCAAAGTGTGAAGATTAACGAGGTTACCAAGATTTACTGGCAATGCTGCCAGGGAGTTTTGGGACAAGTCTAAAATCTTCAGTGAAGTGATGTTACAAATAGAGTCAGGCAGTTCAAATAATAAATTCTGCCTTAAAAAAAGCTGGGTCAAATTGTGCAAATTTTCCACCTTTGCATCCAAACATTTTACTCCAAGTGAATTTACTTCAAGGAAATTGAGCAATGTTAATCGATACAAATCCTCAGGAAGACATCCAGCTGCACTTTCCACTTTTTTCTGAAGATCTGGGCCTTTTAGAACAAGTTCTCTTCGTTGTTCTTCATCAGCTTGCTTAATTTCAGGCCACATACCAGCCATACTAACCCTAAGTACACAACCAAATGTTAAATATCAAATTTGTGATGTAGCTTTAAATAACATACAGTATTTAGCATCGGTTTATTAGAAACGTTGTAATAATTCTGGTGACACTTAAATGCAACTTAAACAACATTCGTACACTGGTATATATTTCTGTAATGTTTAAATTTAATTTTAAATGTTAATTTTGATAAAGGTCTTATTATTATCCTCATATGGAGATTTCAGAAAAGTGAACTTTGTAGTTAACAAAAAAGAGTCTATGAATATTTAAGATGTGTCCATTGCTTCTTGCACAGTTTCTGACACAATGTCAAACTTGATCGGTTTTACAACCTTCGATAGCACATCAGTGGTCCCAGATTTGTATTTGTAATTGCCTTGTCGAACTCCCTTCTCATTCGCAATGTCATATGGTCGAATATACTCCACTTCCATGTTGTTTCCAATGATGCAAATATCGACATTGGAACCAGAGCCAAGGTCGTTAAAAATACCAGCAGCTACGGCATCCCGAACCAATTTTACTGCTTCAGGTCGCTTCATGTTTTGCTTATAGCCCATTTCAAATGTTGCCATGGCAGCAAGAGATCCTGACCCCATGGTGACATATGGCAACTTATCGGTTGAGCCATG
>CH003350.1:559217-606427 GCA_000149265.1 Ciona savignyi
ATAGTTGGAGCATAGCGTAATGCATTTTGATTCTAAGCAAGAACATAAAGCAAATATAATTCTTTTTATTTTAATATGTTTTAGAAAGTTGAATGAAATATACTAGATTCATACTAAAATTTCTAATTTACTAAAATAGAATAAATCCGTTTGGAAACTTTAAAATGAAAAGAATTACATTGGCTTAATGTTTTTTGGTCAAAAAAGTTAATTTTTGTCATGCATACATTGAAGTAAAAATGATAAAACTTACCTGTAAGAAATATGTGATGAACGATATTACAGCAATACCAACAAAGAGAAGTGCATAAGTATTTACACCTTTTTGTTGTTCTTCCAAAGACGGCAAAGAAAACACCTACAATACCAAATATCACTCTTTACACAGATATAATTCCATATAAAAACTTCATTGAAAATTTACATCACACAAAAATTGTTTTGTGTTAAATCTTAATATCTTATGCACAGTTTATATATATTATTTAAAATCAGAAGAAAGGGTAAATCTAAGGCCAGTTAGAGTAATTTATTTTAGTGTAAATATCAACATGTACCATCTCATGCTATTAGATAAAGTCTAACAAGTCTAAAAACCCAGTGCACACATCAATCAAAACTAACCCCGAGTAATCCAGAGAACAGAATAGCAAAGACTGGTTGAATGGCACCGTTGATAGCAGACCCAATGGTTCCCCATAATATATACGGCCATTCAGTGGAGTTGAGCTTCATGATCCTCTTCAACGGAGCAGGTTCAATTTCCTCCTCATCATCACTTGAATCATCCGAATCCTGCAATCAACAGCGATGTTTAATATAATCTTTTTCTTTAGGTGCTTTATAATTTGGAATATTCATGTTTAAGTACATGTGTGAAACGGGTGTTATAAAATAGGTATTTATTTGATTCACAGTAAGATTTGGACAATCCAACCAAATTTAAATCCACTGGATTGCAAAACATAATATATAAGAATGCTTAGCAACTTGTTTATTTGCCTTAAGCAAGAATGGATGTTGTTGCGTATAATACATTTTTAATAACAAAGTCTTGTTTAGTTGTTGACCAAAATATCAGAATAAAAATATTTTAAAATTTACATCAGCAAGTCTAAGAACAAATTCAACACTTAATCTTACAACATTTGAATATAGTAGGCCTAATCAGTGGCTGAATAATATATTTCCTTACATCGCTGTCACTTGAATCATCCGGTTGCTTGGTTGAAGATATTTTATATTTCTTCACCGTGGTTGGAGAACTTGCAATTCCGATGGGTGTCATGTCACTTCCAGACATTTGTGACTGGGTGCGATTTCTGAGACTGCGCCTATTGAAACAGTTTTAAAAAAGGTGGAAACACATAAATGTGGTTGAATGTTAATTTCTATATTTTTATTTACTAGGTATGGGTCGCAGTTTACTCAAAAAATCGTCCAAAATTAAAAATAAGTAAGTAATTAAAATTTACTTTTACCATGTGTATAAAACAAACTAACACTTAAAACCAACATAAATTTATATAAAATTTTAGACCATAAAGGTGTTAGCGTCCCATACCTATGTATAACAGTGTTTCAGTAAACCCCCAGAAACTTATCCAAGCATAAAACGAGGTTAGTCTGTTTCAATATCCCATAAAAGCGTAAACAAAACACTTTCTAATTGGTTATGTATTTTTACCTTTATACAAAATTTTAAATACCACTAATGGAAATAACACCTAAAACAGCCCACAAATATGCATACCTGAGACTTCTTCTGTGATGTCCATGGGTAAAGTCAGTTACATGTTCAAGAGCTGTCTCGGGACCAGACTTGAGTAATTCAGCTGGAAAAATAAAAATATTATAGCAGGATTGTGTTGAATGCATACTGCAATAATTAGACAATCATTTTAAAACTGGATAAAATAATATTCCGGATCAACTGTTTTGTGCCACACGATTTGGATGTCTGGTTACATTGCTTACACAATTACCTTACAAAGTAGGAGATATGTGAAAGCAGAATTCATTAGTTTTGCAATAATAAAATATGCAGCTTACGTTCATCATCAGCATCTTCATCAACATTGTCATCAATAGTTTCACTATCATCATCTGTGGCTTTCTTACGCTTTGTTGTCTGATTAACAAGATATGTTAACATTGCCACATAGAAGTTGTCATGACATGCCACACAACTAAAGTGGTCTTGTTTCGGACCTTACTACATACATTTACACCAAAATGGATGAATCACATAATGAACAACTCAAAGTTAGACATTCTAAGCTTAAACAGAAACATAACTGTGGATTTTCAAACCCAAGAATAAAGTTAAAAAATTATTTTTCTAAATCACTGAAATGGGTCAGATCTTATTGGCAAAGGTCCAAAGTGTGATACTAGTCATAGGTAAAGTTTATAAAGCTTTGAATTCAAGTATATCAAGATACTTTACTGCATACTGACTACATTTAAGCACAATGAGCAAACACTCACTTGTAATGTAACCAGTGTGAAATAAACACCATTGTTTCGCATCAATTCTTCGTGGGTTCCCCTCTTTACCGCCCTCCCATGTTCCACACCAATGATGATGTCAGCATTTCTAATCGTTGAAAGTCGATGAGCAACAATCACAGTCGTCCGACCATGTCGTGCCTGTCATTTTTAATTGTGTTAATAATTAGGTTAAAGTAACTTTATAGTTGCTTAGCAAGCCTACTGTGACCTCAACTTAGAACTTTATATGTCTTTAAAGATCATTAGTGATGTAAGGATTAGGGAAGCAAATAAAACCTTGTCAAGTTCAGTCAATACAATAGCTTCACTTTCAGTATCCAGTGCAGAACACGCTTGATCTAGAAACAAGATTTTTGGATCACGGATGAGCGCACGTGCAATGGCGATTCTCTGTTTCTGCCCTCCACTCATATGCCCTCCTCCAGTACCGACTTGGGTTTGGAATTTCTGAAAAATTACAAGAAACCTAGGATTGCTAACATGCTAAGTAAAAATGTGTCGGTTCACTTGAGCTGTGGTCATATACCAAAGAAGTTCCTGAATCAAACTGACATACACAGAATGAAAAAACATTCCCAAAAACAAATATTTAGCGCATAAGTTATAATAATCATGCATATTTGAGTATTTATGATGATGTTCACATGTCACATCCAAAAGCGACTACATACTTTTAGAGTTTTAATTTTTACAATAGAGAAATTTGACAAAAATCCAAACTCACATCAGGCAATTGCATGATAAAATTATAAGCGTTGGCCGCTTTTGCTGCTTTAATAACATCATCGTCGGATGTTCCCTCTTTCCCAAATCTGATGTTCTCAGCAATAGTGGTGTCAAATAAACAAGGCTCCTGCTGCACCACGCCAATCATACGACGCAGCCATCTTGTGTTGAGCGTTCGTAAATCGTGTCCGTCTAACGTCACCTGGTACATAGGTTGAGATCAAGTTGTTACATTTGAGAAGTTTAACTATGTGGTTAAGTAATGTTTAAGTGCTTAAACCAACTAGGTATTGGTACAACTGTGGACCCAGTGACTGCTCTTTGACAGTTTAAACTTGCTAGTCTGTCTGATTATGCATATATATGTCAATTATAAAAAATTCCACATATCTTCATTCGAATAGCTCAGCGGTTAACCTCTGAATGTCAGTTGTCATTTATTTAAAAACCAAGCTAATCATTTCTGTCTTTAGCAGATATTATATTGACAATTCACCAACCCAGAGGCAACTAACAGGTTGTACAAAAATGAGGCGCATTGTCTCTATTGCATGCATCACATTAATTCACAACCATATAATTTCAAAGGCAGCTAGCTATTTACTAACATCCATACATAAATCGGACAATATGTGTTTTTCTTCCCGGCAGAATAAAAATGACATATCCAACTACAATGATATAACCAATAGCTTACAACTCCCTTCTCCGGGTCATAGAATCTTTGTGCAAGTTGAAGTATGGTACTTTTTCCCATTCCACTTGGTCCTACTATTGCTGTGGTTTCACCCGCTTTAAACACCAGCTTCAAGTTGTTAAGAATCTATAAATGTTTTGAATGATATCATAAATGTTTATACAGATATGTTGAGAAGATTTTTTTTTTTTTTTGCTTTTTACCCATAATATTTCAATTTTCTTTCTGTTACCTTTAGAACAAAAACAACATACATATACATTTTCTCCCTAAATATCTGATTCTTACGAGAAAAAATGCCGCAATAGCAGTATAAAAGTTAATACACCAAAAATACCAGTTGTAGCAAAGTATTCAGAAATTGTGATTTACCACCCATTACTAAGCAGCATCATAGAAGATTGAGAAAACCGAATTCTGCTTCTACTCAATTTTATTATGTTGATATAAACGGCTTCCTTACCAACTGGTCATCTCTGCTTGGGTAGGTGAAATCTACATCATGGAACTCAATATTCCCTTCCATATGATCAAGAATGTGACCTTCTTTTGAGAATGGATCAATTAATGATTCCTGTAAAAAAATATGGTTACAGAAGACACATTTGCTTGGTTAAAAGTTTATACAAATCTAACTTAACAGAAACACAGATGGCATACATTACAAAGATTATTTCAAACTTGAAAGACCTTATCTACTGCTTTGCTTATACGCTTATTTGGGTAGCTTTAAATTAGGAAAACTATTACCAAAAACACAAATCATTGTTAATTTCACATTGATAGGTTTTTAAATAATACTTGTTTCCATTTTAATATCAAAAGTGTTAAAAATGTCAGATTTGTTTCATGCTTAGAATATACAAGTCTATCGATTAGACTCTGAAAAGTGGCGGTGTATAAATGTTTAACAAGTTGCCCTGGAAAGAAACAAATTTGATGTATGCAAACATGTCACATTACCCGCTCTATAATCTGATAAACAAGTGCAGCTGCAGATTTGCCAACAGAAAAGGCTTCAAGATTGGGTGCTGCTTGACCGAGGTTGATTGCTCCAATTAAAACAGCAAAGAACACCTGGAAATAATAGTTGCCTATTGTTAAGTAAATTACAAGACTCTTGTAAGAACATTAAATTGTTTTCAACATCCTTGGATTAATATAACAATTAAAGTAATCAAATATAAATGTTAAAAACGTAAGTAACTTAATACAAGATACCTTATTTAATATAGAATATTCTGGTAGCTATAAAATTCAATATAGACTACGGCTTAACTTGAGAATCCTATAAGATTTTGTAATGTAAACCCTTCCATGCAATACTAATAATTATAAAGAGATAAATACAAACCGTCATTAGATTTCCTGGTGAAAAGTTGATATTTTCATCAAACACAAGAGACGATCCATACCAGAAAGCTAACGCATAACTTAGAAATATGAGACACCACATATAACCAGAGAAGAATCCTTGCGTCATTCCTTTGCGAATGCCTTGTTTTTCAGCAGCATCTAGTTTCGAAGAGTACCTATAACAGTGTGGAATAGCAATGTTGTAAGAAAGTGTGCTTGCATTTAGAATTTGAATTGCCCTAATTAAGTCACACATATCAACATAACCACCCATATTCAGTTTAATTGGTATTAAATGTCATAAAGTTGAAAACCTTATCACTTCTTTTTGTTCACCACCAAATGCAGCCACTGTTCGGATTGAAGACAACACTTCTTCTGCCACTGCACCTGCCGCAGCATATGCTTGTAGCTCCTTTGATGTCATGTTTGCTACAAACTGTTGATGGAGCAATTATCATTTATTATGTTGGGAAACATAAATGCCCGGTCGGTAATTTTACAAGTTGGTTATTTGCAGTGCTCATATTATTAAAGATGTGAACAAATTCATACAGATAAATTATGTTTTATTTATAATTATCTTTGTTAACCATTACTTTAAAAGTAATCACAGCTAACCTACCCTTCCCATTAAAGCTGCTCCAAGACCAAGCAAAGGACTGATTGCCATAATGACGAGAGTCAGTTGCCAACCGTTCACGAATCCGACGACAAAGCCACCCACAAATGTTGTTAGACGTTGAATGAAGACACTAAACTTGTCAGCTATTGCATCACTTATTTTATTAACATCACTGGAAAGAAGAAATGTGAATTACAATTTAATTTAATGCTAAGAACTTGAAAAATAACGATTTGAAATATGTCTGGACACTTATGTTGGATCCCCAGGAATAAATACAACTGATGGTCATCAATAACCTCATGCCACCAGCTTAACAGCGCTAAGCCAGTGTATTGAATATGATTGATATATTGTACAAAAAGTTTTTATACCAATACACCATTGGATTTCGACAACATCCTTTCAGTGCAGTGCCTGAGAGCACTAGCAAAAGAAACTTTACCCAGTGGTGCAGAAACTTGGCACAGACCATAAAATCTTACTCGCTCATTCTGGTGTTCAGCTCCCCCATATGATGAACATCAAACCATCCAATCTCCTGCTTCATAATCGAACGAAAAAATAAAATTCGTATTTTCCGAGTTTGCCTTGTTGAAGCCAGGACCCAGTTCCCAACCTACAATAATGCAAAATAATTATTAATAATTTATAGTATTTTTTCATGTGGTTGTCTTTTAATGCAATATAAAATAGCCATAACAGACCATGGTATGTAAATCACATTTACAGTAAGTCTGTTGCTCAAATGCTTTAAATTAATCAGCAAATTATGATGTCCTCAATATTTAGAAACCTGAAATATGAAATCAGAGGATTACCATCAAGCATCAATAATTTGTTAACATCATTGCCAAAGTTGGTCAATATTCGTTTAAAATTAAAGCTTTTAACCACAAACTTCCACATTCTCTAATGGTATGTACAAAAATATATTTAGCTACAATATTACACTTAATGATGTTTACCTGTAAATAACCACAGATAATCACTGCACAAGCAATTCCTACATAGTAATAGCAAAATCCTGTCAATTCGGCTTCCACATCTACTGGCCTGAAAATTATGCATTTGGTGTTAAATAGGATACTCATATTTATGCTGTGGATGGGAAAACTGTGAACTGTATTCGCTAGGAAATTGTCAGATTACCTCATTATCATCAATTTAATATATTGCCCGATATGAGAATTAACATGACTATTTCGGAATTTAGAAATTGCAGTGTGATGTGTCTGATACAGATGTTTCTTCAATTAGGTAGAAGCCATCATGAATTTAGTAATCTTAAGTTTATAAATAGCATCTTACTTAAGCAAACTAGATTTACCATAATTTATATTTATTGATTTAATATCAAGCAAAGTTTATTTGTATCACAATTTTGATATACTTTCTATTAATTTTATATCGATGGATAAGTAGCTTTTTAGCATATTTAGGACATTATCTCTAACTAAAATATCTGACTTTCATAAAGTTTTAACCGCTGTAACCTGTAATATCTAAATGTTTAGTTTTCTTCCCGCTTGGAGTTGAAATTCGTAAGTGCTGCGATGAGGGGGAAATCCCTCGGGGAAGTCCAAACGTTTTTTATTTTAGATATTTATGAACTGATTAACTTTATTCGTTATACACACGTGTTGTTGACCAAAAACCAACAGTTTTACAACTAACCGCTGTAATCTGAACCATTGTTTAATCAATATTCAGTTTTGGTTAAAGTCGGGAACAAATTCATGAAATGGGGGTGTTACAGCAGCCGAAATTTTCGTCCAGAATATATTATTCCTTTAAACGGGCACTAAAAACAAATAGAAGATTCGTACCAACTTATAACCTAGGTTACTTACACCAGAGTCTGTTCGGTCGCGTTCGTTATGTTCAAGCGAATATACGTCTCGTTAATCTCAGCCTCTGTGCATGTTCCTAAGGTCATTTGGACACAAGTGCTATAGTTGATAAACGTGTCGATCATCTGACCGAAAACTGTAAATATATGTTATTAACGGGATTCCACGTAATGGCAGTTTCCCGTAGTCATGACGGCCGACTACAGATGCATAAACATACTTGTCATCATGAACGGGAAAGCGGCACCGTGTACCATGGCACCCAGGGTTCCAACCAGCATCAGCATCCAGTCAAAGCATTCTGCGTATCTGAACTGAATAATATTTATTATGGGTTAGATCTCTTCGTGTTATTCTACAATTATTTGATTAAATATTAATCGAATGTAATGGGTAGGTAGACCTAAACTTTAATATCGTAATATATACCAAAGAATAGCATTAAAAATAAAATAAAAGTGAAATTTTCTGCGGCTGGTATTTAAGGGGGTAATAAATTGATCCAATTTAAAACGGCCCATTTGTCTACATTTGATAACAAGTTGCAACACAGAATAAATTTCGTGGTTTTGTAGCATTTCGTATAGTATATAATTGTTTTAATTTATGTATAAAATATTTTGTGTTTTAACGTCGTTTTTTTTGCGTTTCAAGTTTACCGACTCTCACGTTTTATTACTTTGTACGTAATTATCACCTTGTACGGGCCTCTTGTGTTTTTTCCGTTTAAATCATTAACATAGTTTTTTCACCCAATTCCCACAGTTAGTCAAACGTGCAGATGTGAAACGTCTCGCACGTAAACTTTTCGCACCTTGTAAATTCCCTATATATTCTGGAAATTTAAATAACCTATACGATAACTTGCAATAACGTACTTAAGATAACTTGCGTTATGCTGTATAACGTACTAAGTAACTCGCTTCGAGAATAAACCGTATATTGAATGAGACGCAGAATACAACTAAAGTGAATCAAGAGTTATGAACTTCGAGTTTAAGATTAAGACAGTACAAATCGTGGTCACTATAATTATTAGTGTGCGATCTGTGGAGAATAGACTTTCCGCTGCGCAGCTCGCGAAAGACCGTTAGGCAGCCAGCAGCCTAAACAAGCTCAGCTAACGCCTCGGTCAGCCAACTACAAGCAATCAGCTTTTAAAAAGCGCGAGCCCACATTGTTGAGCCCGACGTGATAATGGACACGCACCTTCCCGAAACGAACAATTTCCGACGTCAACTTCAACTAGAAGTTTCAAGTACATTGGCAACGACGAGTGGTCCAACGCAAGTTATTTAAGAAGCAATTTCAAGCATCAAGTAAGAAACGCCCCATTTCGCTGGACGAAGTTGGTGACTATACAACAAGACAACGCACTCTATTGAAATCAAGTTGATAAGCATCGTTTACGCCGAAGAAAGAAGAGAATCTGCAAGACGACGTTCCCTTTACGAAATATGAAAGGGCTGTATTATTATTTTTGTAGCTTCTAGATTTTTTTTTTGTAAGTTTTATTATTATTTTTTATACTGTAATTATTAGTATGCAACGATTGCAAATACTAGTGTTCCTGGTTTAGTTGAATGGTACTAGGCTATTGCAGAAATGCATAATATCGGTGTTTTACTCTACAGACTTCTTACAAACACGAAGAGCAAACGCGCCTTCAACAATTGCTATACATGCACTCCATCTTAAACAAGGTCAGTAACGCTTTTACGATTATGCTATCATGAGCTTGAGTCAATGATGCCATGCTGCGCCAACCCATCCGGTATATTAGGCGCATTTACACGTTGAACGACGTTTGTTTTGTTCGTTCGCGCCAGTTTTCATTGTTACCGCCGACAAGGCTTTAGTTTTCTTTTAATCGCGCCTCACGCAAATTATGCGTTTCGTTCAAGCGATTACACACTCGTTTTAGCAGCGGCTCGAGTTTTGTTTCTTATTCTGCGAAGTCAGATAGCCCCTGCCCCGCGCGTTTGCGCTGATGCTGTGTAAATAAGTGAGCATACCCGCTTCACAGCGCTACAGTTTATTAGACGATACCAGCGTACTTCCGTATAGCTATGGTAATCGCGCCGCATGTAAATGCGATATCTAATTGTCTAATCGCCTCTCAGTCAATGTGTCGGATGTTCCGAACCGAATATATTTCGTGTGTAAAACAGGCTTTTACAAACACCGCACAGTAATGACGAGACACGGCTTATGTCCTGCTTACTAAAAGTTTTCTTTTGTTTGTTGATGGAAATACATCCGCGCAAGATTATTTCCCTTATTCGTTACGAGTCGTAAAACCTACATATGACAGGTCGCTCGGTTTTTGTTTTTGCGTTTTTATTAATTGCGCTTTCGTCGCATATAGCAAGATCATCGCTGCATTTATTTCATGCTCACTCGGTAGTGAGTAACCAGGCGTACACGCCTTGGTTTATTAGCTGGCAATTGGCAAAGTATAAAAAATATGGCTCATGTGATGCAAATTGTGGCGTTACTACCTTGAATATGAGATGTCACTTTTACTACATATTCCACATAACATTTATCACGCATTAACATACATGACACCAGATTTTAATGCACGATTGCACAATTCTAGCTTTGTACTTAATTCTCCCAACCAGGGTATTCTAGTTTTTGCAGGATAAACGTGTGAAATGCTCGAAACTTCGTGAGATCGTTCACCACATGACTTCGATTGTTATTTCGACTGAACATCCGAAATGCTCAACGAGACCGTGATTTTATTTTCTCACACTTAACAAAATGTGGAAAAAATGAGATGTTGTAGCATTTCGTATAGTATATAATTGTTTTAATTTATGTATAAAATATTTTGTGTTTTAACGTCGTTTTTTTTGCGTTTCAAGTTTACCGACTCTCACGTTTTATTACTTTGTACGTAATTATCACCTTGTACGGGCCTCTTGTGTTTTTTCCGTTTAAATCATTAACATAGTTTTTTCACCCAATTCCCACAGTTAGTCAAACGTGCAGATGTGAAACGTCTCGCACGTAAACTTTTCGCACCTTGTAAATTCCCTATATATTCTGGAAATTTAAATAACCTATACGATAACTTGCAATAACGTACTTGAGATAACTTGCGTTATGCTGTATAACGTACTAAGTAACTCGCTTCGAGAATAAACCGTATATTGAATGAGACGCAGAATACAACTAAAGTGAATCAAGAGTTATGAACTTCGAGTTTAAGATTAAGACAGTACAAATCGTGGTCACTATAATTATTAGTGTGCGATCTGTGGAGAATAGACTTTCCGCTGCGCAGCTCGCGAAAGACCGTTAGGCAGCCAGCAGCCTAAACAAGCTCAGCTAACGCCTCGGTCAGCCAACTACAAGCAATCAATTTTAAAAAGCGCGAGCCCACAGTTTCATATCCAACCCCCACTATAGCTACTAAATGGGGTTTGACCTATGCTAGATGTGCCTGTTTGGTATACGTGGTTTAAAATTTACAAATATGAACGAACTGCAGCACTTAGTCAGATATACCGCAATTGGTTCCGTAGATTAACTGTTATGTAGGCCTTGTTGAGTAGCTTTACTGTTGATATAGTAGGATACCATCAACCACATTATGTTAACTCCCGTGTCCTGTTTAACTTACCAAACTAAGAAAGGAAACTTGAGGCGGTTTCTCATACTTCGCCTTATTTTTCTTCGTTTTTCCTTTCTTACTTTTTTTCTTTTTCCTATAAAAAATGCAAGACATAAAAGGCATGTATTTTTCTAGATTTTCTTGGTTACTGACTTTCTTTTGCTTTTCTTCTGTTTTGCCACTACCTCTTCGAGCGACTTCCCACTGTAAAAGATTGTAAATACCTTTTATAGTTTTCAAGACATAAGTTCGTTTTTTAAAAATTCATGACAATTTTAACAAAGAATTCTTCAAGTGAAATAGCACTGTTTAGATTTAAAAAATAAAATAAAAATGAGAACAATACAAAATTAAAAAGTTATTTAAAAAAACTGTTTATTTACTAAATAGCTAACGTGAATATCAGTCATACCCTTTAAATGCTATTTCCGTCTCATCTCGAATTTTATCACCGTCTATATTTTCATATGGAGAATGATCTGAAAAAATATTTATTTATTGTGGTTGTTTCTTATTTATAATAATTGTTTTGGATTGGAAAAATAGAGATTTTACACGTTTATTTCGAAAAAAAAATGTTTATTTTTAAGCTTGAAACCGTCATGGTCAATCGGTATTACGTGAATCTGACGGTTATCGGTGTTATAATGACGGCTCTTTTTTTTCAATTGCCGGGGATAGATATATGTTTTATTAATATTGTTTAAATTAAAAAAAATGGTTCTCACCTTTTTCGTGCTCGTATGCATTGTTTTCATAGACTGACGTCATTCGATAACTTTCGTCATTATTCGTTCCAGCAGTATCAGGTAAATTATATTTCATATTTTCACAAATAGTGATGTGTGATACGACCACTTGCTTATCTTAAACCTATATACTCCGACGAAAGCTAGCATGACAATATAGTATTGTTGCAATATATATTCATTATCTGTGGCTGCGAGAAAAAAACGCATGGTGGGCCAATTGCTGCTCTTTTGGTTGTGCAAAATTATCCATTTTTTGTTGTGTTGCATGGTGAAAGCGGCCCATTTAAATGTCGATTTCTAAATTAAACGCTATTAGTGTCTAGCCTATCATTGGTTTAAAACTTAACCTGATAAAAATCGCACTTGGCTATCTACATTTTGTTACAGCCATTTCTTACGTTGATTAAACCTGTCTTAGTAGTTTAAATGCCCTAAATAACCTGCTTGCTTAGAGTCTTGTTTAACGAAGAACCTAGTATTTTATTGTTAATCTGTTATTCATTACTTTTTTCTGCTATAACGTCTTTGCAAATTAATCATACTTGCGCCATTCCATTTTTTAGCCTGAAAACAAGTGTATAAAATACCTTGTATAAATGTATGTACAATACTTAAATCGGACCAACTCATGCCTTGAAAGGAAAACTCGCGATACACTGAGTCAGGCCAAGCTGATAACCTATAGGTATTGCGTCGCTTATGAATATGTAACGAATATGGCCGTGAGGTCGTTAACCCCGCCAGTCATAGCTTAGTTAAATATTGGCGAGAGTGTAGCCATATTGGATTATGGGTGATTATTAAGGTGCAGGCCTAAATCACTCGGTAACAAAACCAGGGTCAATAGAAACCAAAAGGTTGTTTCGTTCCGCAAATCATGATGACGAATGGATATTTGCTCTAATACAAATAAAAATCCTACAGATATCATTAACAAAAACATATAAAAAAAACTTATAAACCGTATATATTTGAAAAATAAAAAATCATATATCGGTTTTATAAACAATTCCATCAATAATAACCGCGGGGGCATAATAAAAGATGATATTGTAATGTATGTTGGCCAAATCTTAAACATAAATATTGACATTTTAATGACGTAATAATTCTCCAAAAATAAAACAAACATTTATACTTCTGTTTGTAACAAATATATAATACAGGCTAGCCGATGAATTCGCGCTAAAACATCTTTCAGACGAATGGTTTTCGGATTGAAACTAGCTAGTGGGTTATGTATCTGGACAAGGCACTTATAGCGGACACCACCTGGTCCAATTGAATTTATTGATTATTCTAACAAAATTAAAAGAGCTGATCGATCATATACAGTAAAATGCAATAGCTGCATTAACCCGATGGTGAGCACGAAGTCGGTAATCTTACGATACCCGTTTTTCCAACCACGACATTTCCTAAAACACAAACATCCTATATATCCTAAACTAACCTTGCCCCTGTTGCGTTCTCAAACATGTATATTGCGATATGTACACTCGGCTACTCCCAGTTTTAATTTTATACTTTTGAGACTTGTAGAAAACCCTGAAAACATATGTTTGCCGGGTTCTGAATCGCCGTGCTCTATTTGAATATCACTCGTATCGATACCTTGATGCATTATCCGCGGTAATTCAGTTTGAACCACTGTGAGAATTGTAAGAGCGTATAACTATTTTGATGTTGACAACATAACTGAGATAAAACAGAAGTTTAACGGAAAGAATCTTGTAAACTACGATTTGACATGGACATTAGAGTGGGGACAACGAACTACAGTTTATAGAAAAGCAACCTTACTTTAGTTGCAACTTCTAGAATAAAATCAGAAGCCCACAATAAACAGCTACACATTATAGATAATAAAGGTTTATACAAAATCAAGCATGGCTATGTTATAAAATCGTATTGTTACGTTATAAAACATCTTTACAAATCCTGCTGTCTGCGGAAAACATCAGATATTCTCGAAAATAACAAAAATTGCCTGTGCCATTATTAAAACTTATGTTTAAAATCTGGAAAAATAAAAACGATATTATGATAGAAGTACTTATACAATTTCGTTACCTACAAGCACATGCTTTACAACAAGATGAAATATTCTGGAACGAATCAAACGATTTATATTCGCTGACCAGGTGTTCAAGTATGGAGGGAAAATAAGGCTACACTAAACAAAGCATAGCGTATATGCACTATTAATCAACTCTACAGCAGTACAACTACATATATCTGTATGGAAATCGTGATCAAACTACGTGTTAGTAGAATTGCATGGTTGAGGTAGTTTTCATAAAGTTTTTTTTTGTGTATAAATAATCGTAGTTTATAGGGTATACTACTATGTTTATTAATTAATTTGGAAAGGGGACAACCGCGAGGTCGGGTTACCGAAGTTAATGCCGTGTGTTTAATTTTTGCATTGTTTCAACGTTGCACAACGCATTTAAAACCATATTTTTTCGCTTTGATGAGACCATAGGTTCGGCGTAACGGTAGAGGTATTGTTTGTGACGTATTTGAGCCAGGAGCTCAACTAGGTGGAATAAGTAGACAGTGATAATCGAGTCCAGTATCATCTGACGTAAAGAACATGGGCCATATTTAAAAAAAGAAAATGGACCGTCTTTAAAACTGAATTCTTTGTAAGGGTGTTATTAGAAATAAACATATTGTGTGTCGTAATCGTTGATTACACTGAGCATAAGTTGACAAGCGAGGTTTGCTTGCCTGGGGCAATGGCTTAGTAACTGCCATCGTTGTGTTTCACTGCGAAAGGTTACTCTGCTATATCACTAGTTGGAAATAGAACACCACTTTATAAATTCTAATTGCGTTTTTGGCCGTTTTATATCACAAGAAGCGTATAAAACTGATGATAAATTATCTAAATGACTGCGAGATAATTAAAAAAGTTTTAAAGTAACAGAATAAGTTTTTAAATAGTGAAAGTAGCATTTACGCCTTATATGTACTTTTTTAAATTTATTTATTCAGACAAATGACAGGAATGTCAAGTAACTAAGAAAACAACATGGGTAATAGGCTAAAAAGAAAGCTAGTTATTTCTTTTGTGTCGTTTTTAATTGGAGTGACAACAACGTGCGGTAAGTATAGAGACTTAAATTAATCTTGATTTATTTTAATCTGTATAAAATCAATGTCGTAAAAATCAATATTGTTTTTACAAAATTAATTGGTCGCCATTTTACCAAAACAGCTGCACCATGTGACGACATCCCGTGTAGAAATGAGGGGGAATGTGTGGCGACCGAGGGGGGCGGGTATTACTGCATCTGTCCTTCCAACTTTGCTGGGATTCACTGCACATTGCGTAAGTTGGACCACTCATGTCGACTTAGGTTTTAACCAATGTTAAACTAATATGTCATGGCCCTTTTCCGGGCTAACAAATTAAAAGAAAAACAAGTATATAATTGAAGTTATTTGAGCGTCATTAAACAGTGATTGGAGAGTCTGGCTAATTTAAGGTGTTGCTGTAAGCACCTCAACGTAGTACAGAAGTTGATCTTTGTTTGTAAACAGTTCAATCACCATTTTAGCGGCACCGGAAGTTCAGTGCGGAGAGGAAAACATAGAGATAACATTGGACAAACGTATCGTAGCGGAACAAGGATTGGAGGATGACGTCAGATACGTTTACTTCAAGGGTGCGACTGGCTGCAATGCCGACGACCGAGTGGGATCCTACCATTTATCAGTTTCAGCTACAGTTGGCGAATGCGGTCTCCAAGTTATTGTAAGTCATCATATAATATTAAAACTCTTCCAAAGAATTTCGGATATTCTAATTAATCACTAAAAAGACAAGTCAAAACAAAGGAACATTTTGACTTTATACAGGCTATCTTGATAATGTTAGTGAAGCTTTCGGTTTCATATTAAAATCAACTTTTTATATAATATTCTATTCTTTTGATGGATAAACATGAGTGAAACAATATTTACAAGAAAACATAAAATTTGCTTAGGAAATGGAGAACAGTTACATGTTCAAGCAGCAAGTGGTTTGGAACATGGTGACATCAACAGTTGAACGCCCCACAGTCCTGGTCGATATAACTTGCAATTATTCGAAGTCCTATTCAGTTCTTGCTGGTCCTCTCATCCCGACAGTGAAGTGAGTTATATGCACATTGGACAAATTTTATTAAAAATATAGGTTGATTCTTTAGAATTGCAAATTAATACGATTTTGCTGTATCACAAACCAATATGTCGGGTTTTGTCGCACTTGCACAATAGCGTCTTTAAATTTACCGTTCTAAGTTTCGAAGGCAGGTGGCTGGTACCAAGGACCGTTTTTTTTGTATAGCAGTCTGTATATTTTATCAACCATTTCGCGTTAACCATTTGGCCACACGCCCGTACACACAATAGCTAACTAAATAGACACCGTCTGGCAGCCGATTTTTGTTGTAAAATGAAATCACTTATCTTGCAGTAAAGTCGACTTTCAAACAAGTTACGGAGTATTCACTGTACAAATGCAACTGTATAGAAACCAACGGTTTTCACCGGACTACATGTATAGCCGACAACCAGTTATTCCAATCGAGCACGAAGTGTGCATAGGTAAGCTCCTGATTTGATAACTCGATTGAGCATGAGGCAATCTGGTGATTGTACGTGTGGCTAGATCCATTCCGTTTTACTGTGCATGGTCATTAAACATGAATATCCAATATGCTATGTACACTTGTTAATTCCTTCATGATATTCATGTTCATATGGCACTTTCGCAAGCATATTTGCGAATAAAATCTACTGGTATTTAACAAAACATCAAATATATCACTTTACATAAGAGATACAAAAACACATATTAAATTTGTGAAAAATATTTTAGAACAAAGCTTGATCAACGTCATGCCATCACATCTTGTTCTAACAATGCTGAGATGCTGGGCTTCCACAATGAGTGATGGCACTGGAGAAAACCATGAGCTTGTTGCAGAAAAGTAGGCCATTGTGTGAAAAATAGCCGGGTGTGTTCTATAGACACGCTTCATCAGAATTTGCCTTTGTGAGCCGCGTTTAAAGCATCAATCATTATTTGAAGAAGTGGTATTATATTTGGGTTGGGGATGTTGTTGGGTTGTACACCCAGGAATTCGATTGGGATCGCCCGGTTGGATTGGGTTAAATGGCGCCAATGTCTTCTTCGCGCCGTAATTCATTATCATATCTTAAACAACGTGAATATAGCTATCATAGCACGACACACAAACGAAATTTATTTTTTTTAAAAGCGTTTCCTGTCAAGTTTAATATTGGAAATTTATTAAGCAAGTTACCTGGTGTGTCAAAAATACTGAACATTCGAACTTTTAGACTGAACGTTTACATTAGTACACTACATCGCATTGGATGATAAGATGAAACATGCTTTTTCAGATGTGCGTCCGACCCGACTGCAATAATGTTGAGTAATGGAATCAATGACACGGCTCGCTTTTGTTTCACCATGTTCAAATGGAGGCAATCGATGAGCTCGGTGTATTTGCACTGCTTGGTGAATGTGTGCAATGTCACAGCATACCCCGAGTTCTGCCAATGCCAATCGGAGCGAAAAAAGAGGTAAATTTTGGTTAAATCCAACCATCCTATATTTATACCAGTTATTTTTTAACTCTTTTGACATCGACTATGTATAGGAAAAAACGCTACGGAAAAAACGCATGTTGTTAAAGATGTTGAAAATATTATAGGAGCGCGCCAATGACTAGTGAACGCCAGAGAAGGGACAGCACAGTAGTAAGCACCGGATTGATCCGTGTCGTCCCGAAAGGAACGGTTATTCTTGCGGATGAAGCAGCCATCAATCGTAGACTGGGCTTACTTCCCACTGAGGAAGCACCTTTATCCCCAGGTTCGAATGCAGTTAATGGCGGAGGTAAGTTCGTTTGCTCACGTTACATTTGAATATGGTGTGTCACGTACATAGACCGAAGTTTCATATATCCATACGACTATCATGTGGTCGGAATTAAAGGTAATCCACATTTCTTACACTGAACAAACACACATTTCTTAATAATTATTTTCATTATAACTCATGGTATCATGTAAGAGTGTGTTTTAATTAAGCAATTGCAATTACTTCCTTATGATCGTTTTATTTTGCTTTGATAACAATTCAATTATTGAAAGTATTCCAAAATTGTACATTGTCTAACAGCACGATAAACCTTGTTTATGACTAAAACTACAATATCGTGTATTCTTGGGTGTGTTGAACATTTACATTAGAACTAAATACGTACTTCATAGATTCGAACTCGACTGTACTGATCGCGGTCGGAGTGGTTTTGGTCACCGCCCTTATTGTTCTCGGGGTCGTTGTCTCGGTTTACGTGAGTCATCGTCGATCGAACGTCATAAAGAAGCAGAAAAAAAGACGCGCCGTTAACGACTTCAACCGTCGTACCCCATTGCCTATGGCTTAAGTTTAATTCTGCATACGACCCTCCCCCCCCCCAAAAAAAAAACATAATTTATAGCACAGTATTTCGCTTGTTAACAATATAACATGTTTTACTTGGTTACTTCTTTTTTTTGTTAGCACTAAGAAAACAGGGTGCGGAATTCACCAAACGCGTATAAATATTCATTAAAACAAATGTATTCTTTGCCGATTGCACTAAATAATAGAATCTTACGAATACCAACCCACATCAGTGAAAAAAAAAGCATAAAAATACGTTATGTCGTTTACAGTTGAAACGCATTGGGGGCAGATGTACTGCAGAAAGAGAACTGTAATCGTCCCTATTACCAGTAGTTAACTGTATTTAAAAACACCATTTTCAAATTATCGTATCGTATAGGTCGCCATTATTTTAGTAAAGCAGTACATGTAAGTTTCTGAAAAAAAAGAAGTACTGCGCAGAATAACTAGATTGACATGTTGATGACGTCGTCATTACGTCACCTGTGATGACGTCGGAAGGCAAGGACAAAAGCTAGCACAAGAGCAAGTATGAGTATCGCATAGACGTCCCAATCATCACTTAGCCGAGGCAGGTAACGGGACAGGTTGTCCTCGCTTACCCATTGCTGCAAGGTAGAGGAATATTAGTTATGGCAATCTAGCAATGTAGATTTTGTAGCAACAGTTTTAGCTGCACAAACTGTTATATGTTATAAAATTATAATTACAACTAGAATAGACACGATTACAAAAAAATACCTTAAGGTCTAACTAACCAAAATACCTTATTTGCGATGTTTAGACAAGTGGAATTAAATCGACTAATGCGATTTGAATGAGTTATCCAGGGTGTGGGAACTAGGTATCCAACACAGAATGAATAAACAAATAAACACCTTACTCCACTTACATGGTTCTGTAGGAACTCCACGGCGTACAGGAACCCGACCTTGATGAGGGCCAAGGTGACTGGAACAGCAGCATCAGGACTATTGGTGGCTGCTTGGTCGTAATGTCGCTTGGCTAAATGGATATCTTTCTTTAACCCCAAGCCACGCTCGTGCATGTAGCCCAGGTTGAACGTGGCTTGTGCGTTTTTGTCTGCACTGGCAATTCTGTAAACAAAAACAATTAACATTAAACGTTTACTGTGGTAATTATACATTGGCCGTGGTAAATAGTATTTTTTTAAACATATACATAATTTTTAATAAAAAATATATTAAAAAAGTTGTTAACAGTAACGAATAGCCATTTGGATACGTAATAAGTAAAAGACATCACCTACAACATACTTATAATGCCCGGCCGCCACTTCGTAGTCGACTTCCGTCCCTCGTCCGTAATAATAATAATCTCCGAGTTTGATTCGTGCGATCGAATACCCTTGAGATGCCGCCCTATCCCAGTGCAACAACGCTCTGGCGTATGTCTCGTTGAGTACCAGAGTGGACGAACCTACGTAGTCATGGAGCTTTTATTATATCCTGCTATAGAAATTAAACACCACTAAAAAGAGAAAACAAATTTGTGAAACAAAAATTGTTTAATTATTAATTTTTTAGGGGGAAATTTACGCAACTTACTTAAAATTACTTAAAAGTAGTAAAATTCAGAAATTCACAGTACTAAATAGTAGTTGTTACGGATATTTACCTTGATCAAGAATATGCGCTACGTTACTTTGGGCCACCTCATAACCAAGCTCAGCAAGTAACATGTAGATTGACAAAGCTGAGTTGACGCGTCCCGATTTATAGAGTGAATACGCAGAGTCGAAATATCCAGCCCATCTTCCACGTTCACACACATTTTTGTAGAGCTGTGGAAAGTTGGCTTAAAATTGAATAAGAAGATTACAGCACGCCCGATTCCACAATGATGAACACAGGAACTCCTTTAAATCTGATATTATTAAGTAAAGGATAAATGACACATTTTGGTATAGTGGCCATTAGATCACTACTGTGTAAGTGTGGCGAATGATTATAATTCTGTTAAAGCTTGGATCCGCTGGTTTGGAACATTGTCTTTTAATATCTTGTTCAGGTCAATAACAAACTAAAGTTGGTAAGATTCAATTCAAATAAATAAGAGTTACATATGAATGCTAAAGCACACTTTCCTCGATCTCAGTACTGTAGTTCTTCATAATACGTTAAATAAGTGGAGAGTTTTCCATTGTCCATACCTCCACTGCCGTTCTGCATGAGCGCACAGCGCCAACCCCGGTAGAATGCATTCGACCGAGATTGTAGAGCGCAAGTAAATGGCCATTCTGTGCAGCCAAGTTAAACAGCTGGATCGACCGACTAAAATCTCTGTTGAAAAAATATGGAATAAAAATAGGAGAAAAAAGCTCCACTAAAACCAAAGAAAAGCCTCTTTAAATGTTTAGATTACAATAGCTGTATACTGTATTAGTAGCATAACAAAACACTTATCACTGAGAGTAAACGATAAAAAATCATTGCAAGTATCCTTTTTTATTCCATACTTTTTTATCGTCATAAACAGAGATATTTGGTTTATTACGCTCTTTTGCTAAAATAGATGAAAAACATAAGTGTTTTTATTAATTATAAACAAAGTGGAAATGGGTCGCAGATTTATACATAGCTATTCACTGACCTCTTTACACCATGTCCATTGAAGTACATGTTACCGAGGTGCAACTGTCCTTCGGGCCAGCCCTGGTCTGCTGACATTTTGAAATACATGAGGGCTTTGTCATAATCCGCTGCTGCTAAACCCTTTCCATACATGTACATCAGGCCCATACCAGCTTGGCCAATTGGGTTGCCCTGTAACCGACAAATATTCACTTGTTTTCATACGTAGAATCTGTTGTGCATAGTATGATGGTGCAAAATTTTGCATACATCGACATTTTAGAGGTGCACCTGCATACACTACCTAAAACGGCTAAGGAATCACTGGCCCAGTTGCAATTAGTCAAACTTTTTGGTTCAAAACATCAATAATAACCTCATACACACCCCTGTAATGCACCCACACAGAAATGTGTGCTACTAATGTCAGACTATTAAATGTAAATGAGAGCTCTTCTTGCAGATTACCCAATGCCATGACTAACTTTTAAATTATTTTAACCAGGTATGATATTAAAAACTTAGAATGCCATTATCAAGATGGCATCTGTTTTTTCTAAATAGCAAACATAATTTTAAACATTGGAATTCGTTGTTAAGATTGTAAACTTATAGTATGCATGTGCATGTGTACAAACTAAAAAGAGTAAAACAAGTTATGCAAACCATTATTCACCTGGTCAGCAGCCATTTTATAATATTTCAATGCGGTCAGATTGTTCTGTTTTATGGTGTCTGCGCCCTCAGCAAACATTTTACCAAGGTATGCTTGTCCATTGGCATTATTTGCTTCTGCAGCCTTAAGGAAGTATTCATAAGCTTTACGTGGGTTCTGCTCAAAGCCTCGTCCACCTTGGTAGTACAGTTGACCCAGAGTTACCTATAAGACAAAATGTAGGAAATTTAATATTTAGTACTAATACCACTATTTGCTTTTGCAATGTGCTTTATGGAGTTATGGACATTTCTTCAATACCTGTAAGAAGTTTTGACAGTAGACTACTGATAAATGGAGAGTGCAGCATGACTGATAATGATAAATGTAGAGAAACAGTGCAACCTAGCTGTTATGTGATATAGCTTATAAGCATCACGGTTTAATTTGCCTGTATATGTCTAACAGCATTGCTTGTATATTTCTAATAGCAAGTCTTAATTTCATCTGAAAAAAAAACATACTCAGAATGATAAAAAATCATAAGAAAACAGTAACCTTTTGAGGTAACTATGTTGTAAAGCAAATTACAATAGTGAACTATACAACGCGCAATAACTATACACAATTACACATACAAGCACATATTTCATATAAAACAATAACCTGCGCTGGTGCATCACCCTTATCCGCCAGAAACTGATAATATTGGATCAAATCATCGTCAACTCGGCCACTAGAGGCTGCCGGGTTCTCTTCTTCATCGAGAAGTCGGATTCTACTCACCATTGGACCTCCCGCTACTGATACTTTCGATGCAACTAAAAGCGATATAAGGAATAATTCAAAAAGTCGCCGAATATGTCATGGTAAAATATGGGAGTAAATACAGCAAATGTCATCCTTAATAATGACCAACAGGTGTAATAAAATGATAATTACTATCAACAGGATAGTTGATATATGTTTAGCCCAAGCTGGTAATACACAAGTGGCATTGTAACACAGGAGCTTATCAGAAATCAGTGTACCACCTGCTTGCAGTCAGGTAACCGCAACAACTGCAATGATTAGGAAATTTCCTTGGCAAGTGTTGCCACCTTCCCATTAACATCCATGAACATATTAAGTCGGATCCGTATTTACCGCAACAACACGTTAATTTATGTACCTTCCTCCGCCACCTTTTTGTAATACGTAAGCGCGGTTTCACAATTCTTGGTCACCCCAACCCCAGCCCAGTAGCGATATCCGGACATCATTCTGCCCATCGTGTCGCCTCCCAACGCAGAGAACGTCAGATAAACAAGTGCTTTCGATTGACTTGAAACTACACCAAGTCCGCTACCATATAGAAAACCAAGGCCCTGTAACAAAAATTTTGACATAGACAACAAATTGCGTAACATTGATTTTATTTGTATAGACAACAGGTCAACAAATATATATAAATCACAGAGAATTAAAGGACCAACATATAAACCAAAAAAAATTAATAGGCCAAGCAGATCAATTAAAAAATTAGATCCATAACTACAATATAACACATAAAATGCTTACAATATTTATTAATTTAGTTGTCCACCCAGTTTAATAAACCTCACTTAGACTGATGATGAAAATATTATATCCACTCACTGCTTGTGCTTTGGGATTTCCCTTATCAGCCTGTTTCTGGAATATTTCTGCAGCACCAGCCACGTTCAGTGGAAGATACTGACCGGTGAGCAAAGCAAAACCGATTTCCACATCTGAATCAGCGTGACCCAACTTGGCTGCCTCCTGAAGCTTCTGATAACCTCTGTGGGAAAACGCCAACAAATTATGAAAATTACTTTATTTCAGTTACCTCTCTTGTCAAATACGGAAAACTTCATGTAATAATAAAAAATTAGTTAAAATTAAGATTTAATATACAAATTTGATTAAGGTATATCAAAAAATAAACTATGAGTACTTTTATTGATATTATAGTTGTATTGTATTGTAATAGACTGTTCCCATAGTACTAGACCCACGGAAACTCACTGCAATACAGCTGATTTTCCACTTGATGAGTTTATTTTACTCATTCCTTCATGATAAAGATCATCCAACATCTTGTTTCTATCCTGCTCAGCTTTCTCTTCTTCTGTGAGTTCTCGCTGCAGACCAAAACAAAGTTTATTAATTGTTGTAATACAAACCAAACTGTAAAAATTGGTTTCCCACGATTCTTCCTTAAATAAGTTTTACTTTAACGCAATAGAAGAATAACTCAATGCATTCGGACACAGGGCAGTTCAGCAATTCAGTTGACAAACATTAAAAAACGAATTAATAAATAACATTGAGAATAGAAGAAATACCTCCGGCACAACTGGAGCAGGATCATTCAGTTTCCCCACATTGTTCACTGGATCTATAACAAAGTTGTAAGAAAAAACAAATTGGCCTAATTACCATATATATAGACCATATATAGCTAACAATTTAGGTTTATGCAATGATTACAAACACTTAAAAAAGATAATTGTGTTTAAGGCATGGGTGTGAAAACAGGGAAGAGACATTGCATACATAATTTTTTTATACTTTTGTGGGTGTAAGTGCAGGGTATCGTTGTTGATGGAACTTATGACCAAATTTGCGTTTTTATTTTAAAATAAGAAACAATCTTAACAGGTTCTATTAAAAACATTGAACTAATGATATATTATTTTTTAAAAGTGTAATACTATGTGCAACACACGCTTTTGGACTTGGACTAATTAAGCAAGACGGAGTGTTCAAATTTCGCTTGGGGTCACTTCACAGCCATAACATATTTATAGGCTAGTCTTTTAACACCTATTTTGTTTCATGTACGAACAGATATCTAGGTTGATCACCAAGTTTGCCTAATTTTATTTTTCGACTATTATGCACTCGTAAGTATACAAGATATAGTAAAATAGTATTTTAAACCAACAATATTTTAATTACATATTTAGATTGATGTGCAAGAATTACAAAAGTATATATTTGCACAATACCATGATTTAGCAAAGCTTCACGCTCGTGTTCCCGATCAAGAAATTCTTCAATTTCACGAGTGATAGAGTGTATTGTGTCATCATCTGATGTGTCTGTGACATCATCAGCTGCACCATCTGCCTTGCCCGTTGGTTTCGAAGGAAAAAAATCTAAAAAATGGAATGTGGAGGTGATCGTACACAAAATATAATATTTAAATTTTTGATTGAAAGTATCTAATTATAGATTTGGAGAGTTTGATTAATTACTATCAATATTTTTGTTAGGTTTATCCAACATCAAAATAAAGACAACTTAGAAGAGGAGTTAAGAACATAGGTTAAAGCAAACAGAGTTGTGAAATTTTTATTTTACATAATAAATTTCACTGTGAACATTGCTCCCAAAACAATATAATATACCAGTACATATGTACATAGGCATAGAAAATGCAGAAAAACTGGCACAAGTGGGATGCTTTTTTAGCTTTATATTCGTGTGGTGTCCATTGTGCAAACATCGAATAGGCATGGAAAACCACTTTTAATGCAGTCCTAAAAAGTATAGTGTTTTCAAAATTGAACGTATAGGCTATTAGAGGCCTATATACAGTATAATAATATCATAGTAGCAGATCGGTGTTGTACACAATAAGGTTGCGTATATGTTTACCAGGCGACCCAATCCTAAAAAAAATTAGACAAAAAATTTAGTTTTCCAGACTTAAAGCATTCGGCTTTTATTATTCGCATGGAATATTTGGTGATACAAATGTTATATTTCAACGGTTGTAAGTTGCGTCTAGAATATCTTATTGCGTAATTACGTATTTGCGCTTTAATCTCCGCAATTATGGGCCTCAGTAAAAAGTATTATTTTAAAATCAATTTAGTCGAAACGGGCATAGATTCAACAAGGCATTACCTTTTAGCGTAAATTGTCATTTTGTAGAACCAAATCTTGTAAACAACAAAAAGACATGGAAATTTTAAACCTGAAAATTTTAATTATCTTTATCGGGTGCAGGTGCAAGTTGGACCTGGGCCATACAATCCTTTTATACACACTTAGCCGAAGATTGCTTAAGAAATTAAGTTATATGGATTAGGTTTCCTAATTGTTATAAATATACTGGATTTCGCACATAAAACTTTTTCTTTGAAAAACTAATTTATAAAAAACAGGGAAAAGTACCCCATATGGACTGGGACAGCCCTATTCTGCATATTTATGATGCAATGGGAATAAATGTGGCTAACCTTGTTTGCATGTATAACACTATCCACCTGACTAATGTGGCTACAGAACAACAATGTGTATTAAAATCAGTTACAGTATGCTACTGATAAATTACCTTTAACAGACTGTTTGCTCATTATATCTTTCCTTATATCAGCTTTCATTTTCTCATCCAACTCATAGTTGCCCATATTTTCATCAACTAAATCAAATGCTTTTTCCATTAGATCCTTAAATCTTTTTTCCATATCTTTATTCATAGTATCTTCATAAAAAGTTTCAGTATTTGATTCTGTTTTTTCCCCACTCAATTCATTTTTAGAATCAAAAGGGTGAGATGAATCATCCACGCTTTCCAAAGTTTGTAAATTATCTGTTGGAACCTGTTTCAGGTTTGCTTGTTCACTATATTTTTGTTTCTCATGCTCAGTGTCCGTTTCAGAGTCTTCTTCTGTATTCATCTCATATTCAAGGTTTTTTGGAATGACCTTTTGCGCTTGACCTGTGGATAATTCATATTTAATGAATCCTACAGTATCCAACAAAATCAGAAACCATTAGAGATGCTCAGCCACATTTCTGCAACTGCATATCACAGTCAGTGGGAGCGTTTAATTTCAATTGAAGAAATGTTGCATTGACAGTGGATTAAAGGGTTAAACTAACACAGAAGTAAACTTTTAAATCATATACACTAAAATGCAATAGCTCCAATAATTTGATTGTGGGTATTACATAATCTATTTATTTACCGTGTGATAACACATTTTCCTTCTAATTTCCAATCAACATTTTGTACTATTCAGTATGATTGCATTGAAGCATCTCTTGTTCTTAATTCACAAATTGTTCAGTGATTTAAAGCTCATGTAGACTGGAAAGCTAAGGAGCGTTGGTAATATAGATAGACTTAAATTTAACTTTTTCTATTCTTGATCACAATTTTCTACAAATACTAATTCATTAGTTATAGATAAATTACATCTATGCATACATAGCAAACATATATACTTACATAAAATTATTATTGATAAAAGAAATGGGAAAAATAATTGTGTTGCTTTCATGTTTGAAGATCAGTATACCGTTTGAAACAACATATAGAAGTAATGTTTAAAATTAAACAATGAGTTTTTCTGATACCTATTCCATTTATACCTGAAGACAAATTTGAATCATAAATACAGATGCAGTTTTGTTGCAAATAATAGTTTTATATACTGGTACTAACGTTGTGAATTCCAGACTACTGTTTAAATGTTAGAACTAGAAAATTCAAAAATCAAATTTAATATACATAACAAAAAGACTGTTAGCGTGGAACTTTAATATTTATTGTTATTAACAAATAACGCCAATAAAATATTTTCCCATTCCAATAATAGAACTGTTGAATACACATGTTTTTCTACAACCAGCACTGGTGCCAAATCAAAGTTGTCTGTAAGCAGCTTGTTATTGTTAGTCTCTTCTGAGGGGAAACTTCTGTGTTTCCACACCATCCTTATCAATTACTTGAATAAGAACACAATCTCCAGTAGTGATGTCTCTCTCTGCTGCTGATATAAAGCAATCAATACACAGTTGGACAGCTCGCTCTTTTGATAATGGTGGACCCTTTTCTGACATGTTTTTAAATCCTATCTGATTGTCCAGGAGTGGTTGAAGCAATTCATTAGCAGCACCTGCAGCACGGTATTGCTCTCGTTCGTAACTTCCCACTGGGTCATAACTGTAGACGCAACCCTTTCCTTCATTATCAAGGCCAGCTACAATATTGTAAACATAGTAGGGGAAAAAGCGCTTGTAGTACAACATCTTTGATATCATAGATGCAACTGCAGGTGTAGATGCTGTTTTACCGTGGTTATGCTCGTACATTGCTATACGTATTTGAATATGCTTCTTCAAAGTTAGAATATCGCCTTCGAAGCCTGACTGTGCCAGCACAGTATTTGGAGTGAGCTGCACAGCTTTTGGGTGGTCCCTTGTGTGAATCATGAATCCTTGACTTAATCGTGTATCCGAAGCCACAACCGCAAAATCGTCACCAGCAACTGCTAGTATATTCCCTCCATTGAAAGCATATGGTTCAAACCTGTGCTCTTTAGGTCCAGAAAACACATTACGGTGTATCTCAGTCATTCCTGACATTTTTACCTATACGTACCTGTAGTGTGATTAACCCTGCCAAAATAATTAATAGTTAAATTAAATCTTAGCAGATATATATATATAACCAAGTTTAAGAACTAGAATCAATAATCATTAAAATTCTTTTAAAAAATGAGAAGATTGAGTCTAGAAAGCACGGGTAAATACCAACACAATATTAAAAATGTACTCTAAAGCTTTTACAAAAAAAACAGAATTTTACGATAAAAAAACAGTGTGAATACAAGCATAACTTTTTTACTGCAATATACACAAGATGTCAAAAACTGTACGGACGCCAACCATATTTACTCCAACTTAATTGTGTAATGTTTGTAATTTATTACAGTTGCCTAAGCTACTGAAGTGTTTTCTTTTATTATTTCTGTACAAACAACCCTATTCCTTCATTATGTGTCTTTCCTGATCACATACCATTCAGACTCTTTTGGACGAAGCAAACTAATGCAAGATTTTTCTCTGTCTCTTTGCCGGTGAAAACCAAACGGTTGGTTTGCACACTACGACCACAGTCCAAAAAAAACTTTAAACCATTTACAAAAATTTTACGAAATGGCCGAGTTTTACCACTTATTTAACAAAAAAGACAATTGTATCTATTTAATAAAACAGACTAGGCTTCACGTTCGAATTTTGCTGGTCATACCACAACACAAGACACAAGCTGTAATGAATGGTCTGTCATGCATCATTAATCATGCAAGAATAGCTTTTTTTGATTAATATATAATCTAATACATTATTTTTAAATTTCTTTGCCTAAACTGAAAATTAGGATAAATAATAAATTATATTGATCTAAAAATCAAAGACATTTTAAATTTCTATCTAAAAATCTCCCAAATTACAAAATGGTACAACTAGCAAGTATTCATGACGTGTCCAATGTGAATCGAGATTAATGTTTTTGCAAGTAGAAGCGTCGTATCGTATTCAATTTTTTATCGCTGGTTTTAGGTTGCCAACTGCTTCATACACGTAATAATTTATATATATATATATATATATATATATTCTTAAGTTTTTTTCATAGTTTGAGGAAATTTTCGGGCTAACTGGGTTATTGCGGATTCTATTGTGTTGTCCGAGTTATTGCGGATCTAACTGTGTTGACCGTTTTATTTTATTTTATATTTACAATTTTAAATAAAATTAGAATTAATTGATTGTTTCCATTCGCTTGATAGGGCTAACATGTATATTTGCGCCCTTTTTTGTTGCATAACTCCCTTTGCCTATTTTGAATCTTTCATACCTCCCATACAGTATAAATTACGTCACTACTAGACGAAATAAAGAAACACATATTCAGAGATGCATTATTTAGGCCTATTTGAAATTCACTGTTTCCTATTTTATTTGATACCTTATTCTTTTAAAACAAGTATGGTATTCTATGAAAAGTCGCATTCTAGCACCGACAGGTTATTTCCGCGTGTTCAATGAACATATAATCCTTTAAAAGATTTTTAGTTTGTTATTATTAAAAAAAACTTAATAATTAGTTTCCGTGTATTTTGAATCTTTACATGCTACCATTGCATCTGTGCAGCATGTATTGCCAGTCCTTCATACTATATATGTTTACTAGTGGTATGGTGTTTGTGCAATACTGAATAAAAACTCTAAGGGCTGTTCTTGGCAAAACCGCTACCAAGTTTGTTTACCGACCACACGACCGTACCCTATATTCTAATTATTTTACCGGTTTAGGTTTCCTTGATGTATCCTTGATAGGCTTGATACCATTTTTGTATGACAGGCTTTAAACCAAGACCATTTTTGTATATAAATCGGTACAAGTATCGGTCGCGTAAACCAATCCATACGACCGTACTTACGCTACACTATCCCAAACTCTGCTCAAATCAATTGTTCTTTTTCTAGAATATTTTTTTAGAATATCACAGAAGGGCACGTGTGCACTTTACCAAATTATTGAAGCTGATTATGATGCGTCATGTATATCTGATACATGTGGTAATGTGGTCGTTTTTTTCAAACTATTCAATTTAATTTACCTTTAAACCCACTGCTTACATAATCGTTTGGATTTTTAAAATACAAAAGTTTGGTTTTCGACATTTGAAATGAGGGTAAGTGTGTACAATGAAAATTTCGAATGAAAACGCATAATAGTTTATCGTATGTAAATTTTAATTTTGGATCGAAAGCATTCAGGTATCGAAAGCAGCCTGAAGCGAGATGCATATAGCTGTTGTGAGACATTTAATTAAAATCAGTGAAAAAAATAAAATTTTCCTGTGGTTAGATTTACATATAAATACGGTGGACCGAAACTGGTAAAACTTAAAGCTGTTTCGATAACATATTGATTCGAGATTAAAATGTGTTCTTACAGCAGTTTCTTAAAAATACAACTTCCCCCAAACTTAGTAGAGAAATATACTTCTTTTCAGCGAAATTCAAGATATATTTTTGCTACTCGGCATAGACATTGGAAATAACATTTTTTTAGATTTCACATTGCGATATGAAAAAAATGCTCTGTAAAGGAAAGTCGAAAGCAGTCAAGTATCGAAAACAGTCAGGTAGCCTAAAGCGATATGCATATGTCAATTGTATAAAGCGAAAAAAATAAAAATTTTGTGTGGTTAGATCTCTGTATAAATACGATGGACGGGAATTAGTAAAACCAATAGATGCATGAACAATCTAATTATTCATGGCTGAAATTTTTTTTTCAGAAGTTATTAGGATTATTCCCCCAAACGTTATTAGGCTATAGGCTATATACGCTCTTCCAGCAAAATTGTCAATATATTTTACTACCATTGTGTTTTATAGTTTTTTATTTAATGGATACCTTCTGTATATAAAATCCAGTTAAGCAGAAAATAACCTTTCGTTGTTTCAGATTAGTGATATATTCTATAAATATGTTCAGTTTAAACATTTATCTTATTTTCCTTGTTTTTGTGGTATCCTGCAACGCAGGATATCCAGGGACCATCATCCAACAGTTGCAAAGCGAAGTTGCACATCTTAATTCACGTAAGTGCTCACTTACCTATATACTAACTTGTAACTCAATGCACAGTTACTAATTTGGACTGTTTTATTATTTGTTTAACCCTATAATAAACGGCGTCGTGTTTTTAGTTATGACAAAATTGCTACCTACAAGTTGCAAGCATGCTCTACATCTGGGACATACAGAGAGCGGCATCTACAATCTTAAAATTGGCAATGGTGCGCAAATCATTCAAGTGTATTGTGATATGAAAACAGATGGAGGTGGATGGACGGTATGTAGCAAAATCTTGCTGTTGACTATACTAGGGGTTAGTTTTGCACCAGACATTCTAATTTCAGGTATATAAAAACATATGAAAATGTCTAATTTTTACTCTCTAAATTTTTTTTTACTTGTAAATAACTAGCGGTGATAAAGAAATGGCTGCAAGACTTTTTATTACTTACTATCCATTTGAAAGTTTAAATCTACTTAAACTTTTAAATACTCTCGTACATGCGTGCAACATTTGTTTATGGTCTTGTCGACATGAATGCACCAGCAATGTAATCGTGTCCGGAAGTATTGATAGGATTCAGAAAATTCCAAGTTCCTTCGATTTTCAGGTTTTCCAACGACGTTTCAACGGAGAACAAGAGTTTTATCTTGGTTGGGACAAATACGTGGAAGGATTTGGCAATAGAAACAGAGAGTTCTGGATGGGTGAGATTTTATATATTCTCATATGTAACCATTCGGATGTTACTTATGCAAATAAAATATGCGTTTCTGTATTTTACAAAATACCGAGAAGAGAATATTCAGGTTTTATCCCTATTAATGAAAGAGCGCAGCTATCACCTCCGGCAATCGTCGGCGTAGTGCTTAACTGAAGCAAAAAGCTACAAGCGACTGGTTCCACTATAACAGGGGTCGGCAATCTACGGCCCGCGGGCCGCATCCGGCCCGACAAGCAAAATCATCCGGCCCGAGACATCTAACTGAAGTATTATAGAATACGGCCCACTGTGTCATATGCACTCTTAGATTTTGATAAATTTCAACAATCTATGCAGCAATAATAAAAAATGCGGCTAACCGTGTCTATTGAGAATGTGCGCGTGCAGACAAAGAAAATGCTTTGAGAGAAAGCAATAAGTGTGTGTGTTTGTTGACATGCGCATTAATTAGTGAGAGTAGAAGCAATCCAATTGTAATATCATGACATTATGACGTCATGACACATATTATGACATGTAACCAGAGATATATAAACAAGATCTCTTGTTTATATATCTCCGATGTAACAGTATGACACAACATACATCGTTTTTGCTATTTCAAGTGTTTGCATCATGTTTTTTACTAACTAAAGTCCTGTATGATAGATAATACTAGTTGATGTGGAGTTGAGAAATTTATTACGGCCTGCCGAGATAATTTTGAGTTGGGTTTTGGCCCGCGACTATGAAAAGGTTGCCGACCCCTGCACTATAACGATGGAAGCTCAATT
This sequence comes from Ciona savignyi, assembly GCA_000149265.1. Lineage (NCBI taxonomy): Eukaryota > Metazoa > Chordata > Ascidiacea > Phlebobranchia > Cionidae > Ciona > Ciona savignyi. Next base: position 591,991 of record CH003350.1, read on the forward strand.
TAAACTGACCGGCCAGTCTAAAACATCGTCATAGGATTGAATACAGACAACCCATATGTCATATTCACACTAGTGGGGTCAAATCAGTGTTTTGATATTATGATATCAATAATTCAGATTGCCGGTATGTTTACTATGTTTAATGGTCACTGTACATTTAACGGTGACCAGTCAACTGAACCCCTTACAACTGAACCCCTTACAAGTGAGCCCCTACAACTGAACCCCTTTACAACTGAACCCCTATAAACAGAACCCTTTTAACTGAAAAGGGGGTTCAGTTGTAAAGAGGTTCAATTGAAATGGGTTCAGTTGTAAAGGGGTTCAGTTTAAAGGGGTTCAGTTAAAAGGAGTTCAGTTGTAAGGGGCTTAATTATAGGGGTTCAGTTGTAAAGGGTTCAGTTGTAAGGGTTCAGTTGTAAGGGGTTCAGTTGTAAGGGGTTCAGTTGTCATGGAACCACATTTAACGACTAATCCGATAGTAAGTGGGTTTATAAAGTCACCAAATACAGCTGTTGCTTATCGAGTAAAACAGTGGTCGGCAATCGTTGGCACACGTGCTAATAGTTGTAGAGGAGAGGTACATGTACAAACTTCAACCGTCTATGATGCATGACATCATCAGTCTTAGAATCCGTAAAGCCTGCAAATCAAGAGTCTAAATTACTAACAATAGTATTAATTTCTTATATTAATATTAGGTAGCTAAATATGCAAAGTGTACATAACAATGGTTGGTACGCAAAGTTGCTTTTATTGTGATATTATTCATATTTCGTCCGGCCCGTTGGTCTAACGGTTAAGTGCGTCGCCTTTCAATCGAAAGGTTGCAGGTGCGAAACTGGTCGCTAGCTATGTAGCCATAGAATGGCTAAATGGTTAGCACAACCTGGTCATATACAACATTATGTATAAAAACCGACATCGTGTGTTCGAAACTTGTGCCGCTTCACTTCAACAATTCAAGATTCTTCTTTCTTTTCAGGTTTGAGCAATATCAATTCGTTTACCGGAAACAGAAACCACGAGCTTCGTATTGAACTGAAGGACTGCAGTAACAGAAGCACTTATGCCAAATACGGGTACAGTTTTACATTAAATATAGTAGTGAATAAAACTTACAAGCTATTTATTCTACAGGGTTTTCCGTGTAGCTGGTCCGACAACCAACTACCGACTTACTGTCGGCGAGTACAGTGGAAATACAACAGGTTTTTAGTATTATGAAGATAGGATAGAATATTCATGGTTATCCGCGTAAATGTAAAAAGGGAAGGGGCGTTAACATACGGGTAATCGTCAGATTACATCGCACCCGCCGTCGAGTTACCAGACCTATTGCTTTGTGTTGTGTTGGATTGAAACATTCCTTCAATGTGATAGAATCCATCGTTTCATAGGGTTTAAGCAATGACTGCAAAGTGCCTTGCCTAAAGAAACCAACGAATTGATAGCTGCCAGTTTCGAACCTTTTTTTAATATTACACTAGCAAGAACCACCATTTAAACTAAAATCATCAAACATACACACACACTATTGGATTATATATATATATATATTAAGTTGACGTTTAAGGTTTCACAGCCGACATATTTTGGTCGTGGAAATTGTTGCAAATCAAATTTTATTTTATTATCAGTGGATGCCCTGGCCTATCAGAACGGCGAAGCCTTCTCGACCTACGATCGTGACCACGATACACATGCTGGAGTTCATAACTGTGCAGTGCAGTGGCACGGGGCATGGTGGTATAAGAGCTGTCACCGTTCCAATCCGAACGGGGCTTATATACCCTGCGAACACAGTCCTCGGACCATGACATGGATAAACCTTGCCGGGTTTTTCACAGGATACAGGTCAATGGAATTGAAATTTCGACCACGCATCGGATTTTAGAAAATGTTGACCATTAATCAAACTGAAAGCAAATATTTTGGTGTTTTAACTAACTTGCATTTTTACTAACAATAAAATGTTAACATTGGGGTGAATAAAAGTCAGTCTAGATTATACAACGGCTTATTGAGATTTATAATCCAATCCAGACGGATAAAAATTTAATTCACAGACACATGTGTTAATTAATCTGTTGTGATTTCTCTTACATTGAGCTTTTTCTGGCTGTTACTGTTACCACGGCCATAGGCTTTCAACCAATTATTCTCCCTATCTATCCAATGCAAACTGACCTCAATAAAAGGGTTATTACTTAAAATTCTGCCACAGAAGTCCTAGATTTTTTTATAACGTATAAGTAAAGTAAAGTTTCGATTTGCAACCTAATCTTAAAGCTCTGTATAATTTTGCTAAAATTTTTTCCGTAGATCGGGAATTTCTATCGTTTAAAACAGCTAGGACATGCACCATCAACAACTTTATTTCACAAAGCTGTGCTTCACTTTTACAAAAACTGTATTAATTGGTTTTACGCCACCTCAAGGCCGCCAACGTCGTTTTAAGTAAACAGTACACTTAATTAGGTTTAACAAATAAAAGAAACCGCAGGCTAACAAAATAAATACTTTGTGATTTACCCTTTTTCGTCTAATAGTTAATATCAGCCCAAAATACCCGTACAATAATTCATTGCTCTGTACTTTAATGCAACAATAAAAAGGGTAGCCACTGTTTTCCCGAAAGTAAAAGTTAAGATGGTAATGACAGACCGTCATTTCAAGACTCTTCATTCCCGTCATCATACACCTGTCAACTTTCAAATAAATTCATCAAGTTTTGGACAATGACGCGTTATTTCAAACTCTGAATAATAAACGCCGTATAATCGCACTGCAACTTCTCACAAGGACAGGTGTTTGTGTTTTTCGATCGGCGATATAGATCTTTAACTTTCCTAGCGACCAGTTTCGCAAAAAACTTAACCGCCAGACTAACCGGCCGTCGCCGGAGCCAAACAGTTAAAACCAACACAATCGATAGTGGATTTTAAAAATTCCAAATTAGCAATATAACAGCGCGTAATCGTTTTATTGATGGTATTAACGTTTTTGAAATAAAAAAACAAATCATCATCACAGTAGGCTCCAATATACAGTATATGTACTTTATTTCTATGGTCCCAGAGCATACAGAAATGTTATTTTTATGTCTTCTGTTTGTTGTTTCCATAGAAACAGTTTTATTAACATACGCCAAACGATAATAATCTGTTTTTATTTTATAAAAGCTGTACAAATAACAGATCCCATGAATATTAATAGTAAACGATTATGGTGGATAATGTTTTACCTTGTAAAAAATGTTATACTGTTATAAATTATATAATTTAGCTTTGTTTATTCATGGTTTTGATTTATATAAACAGAAAACTAACCCATGTATTGTAAATTCTAGGTTTCTTTAATGTAATACTTTATATAAGAAGCTCAAGAAAATGGTAGTATCTGATCTTAGGTTTAATGTTGTGAAGCCCTCGGCTGGGGCTACAGGAACAATTTCTGGGTTGGATTCAAAGAAAATGAGAAGAATAATAGCAGAAGACCCGGACTGGTCTCTTAACATTGTTCCACTGTTAAAAGATCTTGCATTAAATCACATCATCACTAATTTTGCAACCAATCCAATTCTAAAAGGACTGCACCCAAAAGATAAAATAAAGGTTCTTGACCGAATTGATACTAAAATTCCATTGACTGTTACCTCCCATCTAGTTGAAGATGAAGGCTATTGGAAAAGGTGCTGCAAATCGAAATGGGCAGTTTGTGATGTGTCTGTGTATGGGGGAAGCTGGAAGCAGATGTTTTTTGAGCGCCATCTTGAAGAGTTGATTGAAAACTTTGTTCCTGGCAAAACTGACGACGAAGTTGTTGAATCTGCAATTCCTCTTTGCTCAAAGTATATAAAACGGCTAAACATCAGACAGCTTCTTCCTCCTGTTAATGATTCACCAAAGTCTGATGAAAACGTTAGCGACCTTGGGAGTGAAGCGGGTTCCGAGGCACCTTGTATGGATCATTTCGAGTTTGGGACGCTGCTTGAAAAACTGCCATACTTGGAAGAGTTCCGTGTTTCTTATGGTGTCCGTAACTGTGGGATGAATTTTGAATGGAGTTTATTTCACTTTACACAACGTGATTGCCTTCTGCTTGCAAAGAGCATTAAGTCATGCAAGCATTTGAAGAAAGTCTGCATCTACCAAAGCAAAGTTGATGACGAGAAAGTTCGAGTTCTCATCAGCCATCTGCTGGATCATCCCAACCTTACAGAGCTCAACTTGTCACATAACTGCATTGGAGACAGAGGAGCTAGAGCCATTGGCAAGTTAATCAACAACAGGTGTCCAAAACTCCGTAAGGTCTATCTTTATGATAACATTATCAGAGGAGAAGGAGCCAAAGCAATTGCGTTTGCGCTAACAAAAAACACAACATTACAATCGCTTAATCTCCGCCTTAACCGACTTGGAGACGAAGGGGGTCAGGTTCTTTGCAGGGCACTTCTTAAGAACAACACATTGAAAGAGCTAAACATATCTTCAAATGATCTTACAGAGCCAACTGCCGCCGTTCTTTCCCAGGTTCTGCAGTCCAACACGTCTCTAACTTCCGTGAATCTCTCCGGTAACCGGATCGGTGTTGATGGTGGGAAACAGTTGCAGGAAGGAATGGAAGGAAACAAATATCTCACCGAACTCGACCTTCGACTCACAGAAGCGGGTCAAGAGAGTGAATATTGCATCAACCTAGTGCTCAAAACAAACCAAGACAATGCAAGGGAAGCGAACACAGTCCAAAACATGAAATAGTTCATGAATAAAGATTGTTGGATATTGTAACATTAATTTATTGTTAAGTTCTGAAATGTGGTTGTATCGTTTTTATTGTGTTTTCTGAACCTATTATTTGTAATGTGTTAACGCCACTGTACAGTCTACCACCTGAAAATGATGTATAAATAATAAAATATGATATTTTAGAGGTAGTGGAATAAAAATAAATTACTTGTCATAAATAAAAATGCCGCCAAAAAAGAAAGGTAAAGGAAAAGGAAAAAAGGCAGCAGAAGAGAAAACTGAAACAAGCCCTGTAAACGAAGAAAGCTTGTCTCCATCAGATCGGGAAGTATTGCTGCAAAAAGAGTTGAGTGGTTATGAAATATATTTGCATAAAATAACAGTACTGTGACTGTAATTATGCCATTACAACCAAAATGTTGTTATAGCCTGTGGCATAACAACTGTTATGTTTTTAACAAGAGCGATATGCTTGAGATCTTTATTAAAAAATAATGTTGTCTGTTGAATTTAGATTTGATTCCTTGACAAGTGAGCTTGGAAGACTAAAGAAAGAAGTGGATGAATTGTAAGTCTCATTGCATATTATGAAGATCTAGGCATGTAATGAAAATGAAAATTTCCACTTGCCAGTGTGGTGCTAATAATTTATAAATAAAATCACTTTTTACCTGAGTATACACAAGAATTGGTGCTAGTTAATAAATAATTAGTGAAGGCAGAAATCACATTTAAATTTAAATCTTTACAGACGAAAAGAAAATGAATTTCTTCAGGAAGAAGCACAGCAGACCAGAATAGAAAGTGTAAGTATATATACATTTTTCTCAATTTTAAGATTTTTTTTATTTTCCACTATGTAAACTGAGTATGAGTGGGCCATTTAGTAGCTTAAAAATTGTAAAATTAAAATTTACACCCAATTTATACACATTTGTTTGGTCACTTGCAATCAAGTTAAAAGTTAATTGCTGTCAAGTTAAAAAATCTTGCGCTAATCAAGTTGAAAAATTTTGTGCTTTTATCGCAGCACGAGTACATGTCATACATGTCGAAGAAAACACACAAGCGACAAACAACGATTATTTCTTTAAGTGACCAAAACGAACGGGAACTTGAAAAAATAAATCGACAAAAAGAGCTAATGCTGGCAGACTATGAAGAAAAGAAAAATGGTTAGTAGTTGCTACTGACTGGGTTGCAGAGCTTCAAAAAAACATATCACATGATTTATTATATTCTTGCTTGTTCCAGTGTTGCCATACAATATTTGTGAAACATGAGGAACATACATGAATATTAAGTATCTGCTGTTAGTTGACTTTTTGGTGTATTAAAATGCTAAACAATATGTCTCCTTAAGATTAGCTATTAACCCCAACTGATAAGCTTGGTGGGTTTGTTATCGCCTTTCAGCTGAAGGGTTGCAGATATAAAACTGATCGCTAGCTAGTTAGTTGTGATCTGGGGCAAGGCACTCAAAGGACATTGACTGAACCCAGCGGATTAATGGTTCTAGCTTTTGGGGTGTAATCAACATTTTTTATTGTTCCAGCCTTAAAAACTGCACTTCTTGAGAAGGAGAATTTGCTGACCAAAGCTAACAAAGAATTTCTTGATCTTGCTGAATATAGAGTGAGCTAGAATGGCCTAGTTGTATTTTGTTAAAATTTTTCACACGAGAGTTGCTTTCCAAATTAGTTTTTAAATCATGATCCGTCAGAATAGAGTTTTAAACTAAAACTCAAATTAGAAAAAGCAGAATGTGGTTTCTGGGCGAACCATATAATAAACGACTTGATTATCTGTTAGGAACTCAGGGAAGAGCAACTGAAGAAAATTAAGCAGTTGGAGCGAGAAGTATTGCGTATGCGTGGAAAACATTCCGACACAATTCAACAACTCAAGTCGCAATTCCTGCAAGAAAAAGCAGAATACACAGATGAATCAGAAGTTAAAATTCTTGAACTTGCAAAAGAAGCAAATAAAGTAAGAACTGTTTGTTTAGTGCCCATATCAAAAATATTTAGACTGTCTAAACAAAGATAATGCTTTCTGGCTTGTCTGTTTTTTAAATCAAAGACCCTCTCTGATGTAATAGCAGTTAATCAAAGCCAGATTGCTTATCTCATCACGAATACGTCCCAATCGCTTGACCAACACATCTCTCCTAGCTTTGCGGTTTTGCTTAAGAATGAGGTCACGTTCTCGCAAATATTGTAGTAAATTATCCTATGGTATAGGCCTACCACATATCCAGTTCCATGCCTCGATTAAATTACAGAAAGCCGTTCTTTGTCTTGGTGAACACGCCGACAGCATAAAGCTGGAGAATAGGGCATTAAGAGCTGAACTCCTTGAGCTTATAAAGCAAAGTCGAATTTTAAACCAACACAAGTAAGTTATGTTATTTCGGCCTGGGCAGTTCTCTGTAACACTTAATTTAACTGTCTGAAAATCTGATTCCTAGAGTTATATCACATTATTTACCACATTACATATGAGAAACTTGGCAAGATTACCGCATTATACTGAAGTCATTGTCCAACACATAAAGTAGCATTAGTCCTCCCATTCTAATAACTTTTTGACTTACATAAGTTAATAACCATTGTCATTTTTCCCATTCTTTAAATTTATTTGTAACCCAATTTTTCCATGGGGATTGTCAAGATTTTTCATTATCCCAGATATACCAGCAAAGGTGCCAAATAAAGAAAAAACTTAATATATTTATTTTTTTCTTTTCTAGAAAGCAACTAGATGAGCAAAAACACGATTTACTTCGAGAAAAGCAATATAGCGAAGACATACGGCGGTTGCGAGGTGTTCGACAGTCAAATATCACCAAACAATTAGAAGCAGCAGCAAATCGTGAATTCTCATGAACTTTAATGCATTTTTTTCTTTCTTTAATTGAGTTATTTTCTTAACCAGTTTAAATGCATGTTAACTTTGCAATTAAACTGTATGTGCATTTATTTTGCAATGCCAAGTGGAAATGTTCTGTTGGTCTTGCCTTTTTTTAATTTTTCACAAATAAGAATTACAAATATCAATGCATTTCGTTTGTAAAACTTTTATTTGTCTGCCTGTCCTAAAAGTTTTATTTTCCAGAAGTTCTTATTTAAACATTCTATATCACTATTTGTTTCTACTTTTTTCGTTGATTTGCACAAGAAAATACTAACACAAAATTCGCAAGTTGAATTTACTGGCGTAGTAGATGAACACAGGCGATTTACACCAGGACGTGGGGATCCTACAGACAACTTACGAAACAGTGAAGAACTTACTGCGTGTAAAAAGCTGAAACACTACACTAGGAAAATGAAATTCATGTAATGAATTTCCTTTGTTACATTGCTTCATGGAAATCATGATTACAACAGAAAAAAAATTAAAAAGAACATTTAATTATTGCAGCTTAAACATTTGGCTATTTCATTATAATGTTTTATGGCAAACTCCTGCAAACCTTTGGGTCGAAAACAATGATTTATGAACTGAAAAGTGCTGCATTTCTGCAGTGGAATGAGGTAAATTAATTGCAACTTAAAACATATGAAACTTATTCATTGAATCTTGGTGAAAAAAAAGTTTACAGAAGTAAAAATATGTTGGTCATTAACTTGAACAAATTGAGGAGATCAGGATTCAATTTCTTTATCAGACTGATCAGGCATCAGTTCTGCCCAACGTTCGTCAAAAAACGATCGCAGAGTATGCCCTGCGCGGCCAATGGGAGAATCATCTTCATTGTACAACTGGCAGTTGTCAAACACCATGAGGATTTCGTTCATAAATCCTTCAGGAGTTTTGTATCTGAAATTAAATTAGCAGCATATGTAGTTAGATGTTGGCCACGGAAACATAAAGCATTTATGTAAAGAATGATTTGTTTTAGAACAACGATGCCTTACATCGAAAAATTATAAAAAGAACAATGAAAAAGAACGATTAAAGAAAAAACCAAAAACAATATTTCCTAAACAAAGAAATACCTACCTTCCTTTTTTAAGACGATTTTCAATTGTGCTGAAATCTATTGGCTTCTTGATAATTTTTCGGTATTCTGGGACAGCCTTTGTGTCAACTGGAAACAGGAACCAAGTGGCGAGTTCATGGGTTTGTAACTTTTGTAGAATCTCCCTGTAATTTTCAAATGCCTTATATTTTCTAATACAGAATTGTAAATCAAATACATGGACGAAAAAAAACCTCGGCAATCTTTTTAAACATTTAAATACACAAATGGGTATCTTTACTTGTTTATAAATAAGAACATTAGTGCCACTGCAATTCCAGAATTATGGAATAAATATTGGACACATTGGACATTTTACTACCATGAATAAGGGATGCACATTTTCACGTAGTTTAAACATCCCCCATATGCAAACTAAGTAAGTTAAAATCACCTGCAAACTGCAGTGTGTTTCTTTCTTTTCTTTTTCTCCTTTCCTTCCTGGAAACATTAATTAAATTCTTAACCATTTTTAATTTAATAATGTCACCAACTACAATAACAGAGTACTTCATGTAGTATTACCACAAAACACCACCAGTTAAGCACTTCGACTACAATATGAACAAACTACTACCAGTGGTGAATATTTTAAGTTAAACTCTTTAAAAAGTGCCAAAATATTTAATTGTATCAACCTCATCATTTTTAACTTTCTTCTTCTTTTTTTTCTTCTTCTTTTTCTTGACAGCACCATCCTGGAATTCGGATGTGGCCTCTACTGATCCTTCCCCAGATCCCTGATCGGAATCATTGATCCCATTTTTATCTGGTTCCGCATCACTCAAGCGGTTTTCGTCAGGGGGTTCCGAGTTCAAATACAGTTCACCAGCCGTTCTGAAATTGTGAACATTTTTGTTTTGTATTTGGCTATAACATTGCCATGTGCACCTTTTGAAGCTATATTTTTAAAAATGCGTGAGAAAAACGAAGTAAGAAAAACGAAATTGTTAAAAACTAACCTTTTTAAAGTTTCACGTTTAGGTGACAAAGTGATTTGCTTCTCTGCAAAATGATCAGCAATGCTGCCAGTGGGGGAATTTTCACTTATCTCCTGGACACCTCCATCGGGTATTGAACTTTTTTTCTTTTTCTTTAAACTCGAATTGCCTGGCAACTGTGCCTTAATAGCCGAGCGCTTTTCAGTCCGACGTTTCTTGATCTTGGGACTTGTTTCCACTTTGGTTGCACCCTGCCACAGTAAAATTATCAAGTACTTACCATTTAATTTTCGCGTTTAAAATATAAATCTTAAACCTTCAATATCACTACTGTCAACAATAACACATCCCAGTACTTTAACAATAGTTTCAGATTAATTTTAGAAAAAAATATACAAAATCTTGTGCATACCCTCGGTGTCCGCTCCCAAGCAATGCAAGTTTCAAGCATAGTGATACTCATGGATATTTGGGCCGCACTGGTTGCCGTGGCAACTGCATTCCTCCATGTTCGGAGTCCAGCAGCTACATCGGTTGCACTGGGAGAATAATTTTTATCTCAAAATTCAACCACGATTAACCATGTTTATGATGTTAAAACAAGAAAGTTACTTAAAACAAAATACAACCATTTTTCTTACCCTGATTCGGATAATGATGGCAAGTTGCTAAACTCTGTAGCGCCACCTTTACGCACTAGTGGTGGTTTTAGATAGCACCTCGGTATTGTCTGTTCAAGTTTACGAAGCAAGTCAACTGTGACGCTCAGGACACTTCTGGGATCATGTTCAATGGGGTTTGACGCGTCGTGTTTGGTCACGTCTCCATCAGGGATGTAAGGAATGTGCTCTAAATCTGTTTGCGTTACACTTGCTTTCGGCATATCTGACCAAGCCTAAAGACAGAACCCAAAGTTAGGACACGATGATAGAACTTATGGTAAACTTGCCAGTAATAAATCAATTTTCAGCTTAAATGGCCATTTTTTTCTATCATGCTTTTCAGTTAAGTTGGGTACCATGAAATGATCAATTGTATTTGAACAAATAACATCACAGGTTACCGTGTTAAGCATCCCAACAGCTATACATCTGTCGAATAGCTCTTCCACTTGTTTCAATGTTTCCATCTCAATTTGAAAAGCGGTTTCAACCGGATGTTCCAGAATGTCTTCTACAATGTGATCACTTTCTTCGGGGCCTGTGACAACAAGAAATATTGTTTTGCTTTGACCGTATACTTTTAGAAACAGAAAAACATTTTTTACCAATTTTTAAACACAAAAAAGTGTGTTGATGGAATTATTTTCAATTTTTCATTAATTTAGTAATATGTAGAGATAATTTAAGGTTTTCTAAACGGGAGGAGACATTATTAAACATACCAGCATCTAACATATCATTTTCAGGTGTACAATCCTTTTCTATTTCTTTATTGTCCGTAGATTGGGTTGCATCATGGTTAACAACACTTTCCTTGGCCTTCATTGGACCATTCGCAAATTTGAATTCTAAAGATTTTGGGAATTTATTAATTTCAAAAAGCATTTTCAAATTTTTGCTTTTTTCAGGCCCATAAAGGTAAATTCACATTAGAGTTTTAAAATATACCACCTGTATTCTACAAATCTCCTTAACAGATATTGTTGACATCAAGTGGAATCTAGGCTCATTTAAAGTTCATAAACAATAACAAGAAAAGAACAAACATATGAATTCTATAATTAATATTCAAGCTCTAAAATAGAAATCACAAACCCGGTTTGCTCGATAATTCCATGGCTTCAATGCAAAACTTGCGATGCTTAACAGCCACACGGTGGAGGTATTTCTCTCGTGATCCACGTGAGTGGAGGTTATCAACCAATGAATCAAATTGCTTTATATCGGTGATTCTCCACCAACCATATTTCATTTCTAAAATGTGAATTTTATATATGTTTATTTTGATGAATCTCAGTTCAATCCCAGCAGCTGACCTTGAATAACCTAAAGTGTCATGTGAGAGGTTTTTACATAGCATGCCGCATGATTTGACACGGACACAAAATTTATACTATAACAACTCCAACTGTCTACGCTGCACAAAATCAACAGGCTTAATTTTTTATACATTCTTATTAGAGTAGCCTTCATTATTCACAGACCACTGACCTTTTCTATTGTTTTAGGTTTTTATATAAGCAAATCTTTTAAGAAATAGGAAAAACAACTCTTGAAAAAACTCACCTTTTGGAATTGGAAGTGGATTTTCTAGGACATCCTGTGGAGTATATACAACAGGATCGAATGATCCAGAAGGAATCATGAAGTCAGATCTGATTTCATCTGATTTTGGTGTCCCACTGCGCTCCATAAGGTGAAGAGGATAGTGCATTCCTGATATGATGAAGTTGCTCATCTCAAGCAACTGGGACGCAGGTTTGCCTGTGGAATATCACAAGGTAATAATGAACATGTGTTGATATATTCTGCCTCCCTAGTTCTGAAGGACTGACCAAACATAAAATGAGAAAAAAACATTAATATAATTTTGGGACCAATAGTAGGCTATAAAATTTAGAATTCCAAAGTATCATTTTTTGGGGGCCGAAGCAGGTGATTTTCACCTGCCCTACTATTTGGTGTGCAATAAAGCTCATTATTGGGTGTGCAATAAAGCTCATTATTGGGTGTGCAATAAAGGGTTTTTATTCATATAAACGAAAAAAAGAAACTTTGTTATTGCAAAATAAAAGTTTTCCGTTGTAGAGAAAACACAAAAATAAAACCAATAGGGTTTTGCTTTATTGGTTTAAACAGTCCTTTTTGGAAAAACCTTTTTAAGCTTAAAATTTGCTATATAATCAAATACAAAATACTTACTCACCAGAATTATTAAATGGCATATGCGGCAAGTAAGCACCAGAAGGATTTTGTTTTATGTCTTGGTTAATTAGGTTGGGCACTGGCTTTGACAGGTCCATCGGTAAATCCTCTATGATTGGCTCATGATGCTTTAACGACTCTACTTTGTTCAAGCTGTCACTTGGAATTGAAGAAGGTTCAGCAACAGGTTCCTGAACAATATTTTATTAATTTTTGAGGAGTATATGGGAATAAATAAAAAGTTTTCGATAAATTTACACTGTTGTATAGTGTGTGGAATAAAAAAATGATCTACCTTTTCTCCATTGGTCACAACTGTGGCATGTTTGATGTTTTGCCTAGAAATAAAAATGAAGTGTAAGTTTAGACAAACACAATAATAAAACATTACTGCAAACCACAATTTCTGCATTTGCACCTTTTGCCAGATTAATTTATTTTTATACTACTACAGTTAGAGCTTAAATTACCTTTTAACTTCAAATTCTTCTCTGTTGGAATGCGATAAAGCTTCAAGTTGTTTTTCACTCAGGGATCCCAGGTTAATCCCCATGCTTAGTAGAGCAACTGCCGTGTGCTCTCCTATTTCTACATCTGTTTTCGATTCTAAAGAAAAAATAATATTCAAAGTATTGAGATGAATTAAAATAACGAAATGCCTCACCTGTTTCTGAGTTTTGTGATTTACTTTTTGATTTATTGTTGATAGGTTGAGGCTCTGATGAACTTTGATTCAGTTTAAGTTTATTTTTCGCCATTTCTGGAGAAAAATAGAAATATTTATACCTTAATCATGGATACACAAATTTCAGGATTTTTAGGGAAAACCATTTTGTCCAAAACATTTTTCTAAAAATTTTATAAAAAATATAAATATGCTTACGTGGAAATAATAAATGTGTAGAGGAAGCCACTGCTCTTGCTGCAATTGCTTTTGCAGCAGCTAATACTTCATCTTCTTCTTCCACAATTAAATCTCCATTGCCAGTAGTCTTTGTCTTCTCAACGCTGGAAGCCATCTTTAAACTCGGCACAATATTAGCTACCGGTGCATTGGTTACAGTCTTATTCGCTTCTGGATAATCTGGTTTGATTTCAATTTCACTTAGATTCTTTGAATCTATTTCTTGGACTTTAGTTTCACTGGGTTTGATATTTTCATTTTTAGATTGATTTTCACTTTTGGATTGATTTTCACTTTGTGTTTCATACAAAGTTAAATTGGAATCCGAATTCTCATTTGAGTCAATTTGTATGTTACTTAATGGTGTAAAGGGAACTTCATGTGCATGTTCACTCAAAATGTAAGTTGCACTACATGATGTGCCGTTGTTTCTATCGAGTCCAGTTGTATAACTATGAGAGAACCCCCTGTCAATATGAGATGACAAAGGAGTAGTCTGCATGTCATCAGCTGGAGAATGTTCAAGCCCTTCACGATGTTGTTTTAATACCATTACGTCTTTCTTAACACAACTTCCATTTTCCTCCAATAATTGATTCCCGCCCAATTCAACATCATTTTTAATATTATCAGAGTGAGAACCAGTTTTTAATTCTAAACCATTGCGACTATCATAAAGTTCTTCCTCGTTTTCATTGAGTATGGCAGTAGGCTGCTCATCTTCATTTATTGCACAAACACTTTGTTCTATGCTTGGCAGTTGTATTATGGATTCTTGGGGGCAGTTGGCTCCATTAGTGTCCAGCTGCCCAGTATCCGACTTTTCTTCTGATTGAACAGGTTCAGCATCCACTTTGGTTGTTAATTTAGTCTCAAATGTATCCTTGATTTCTGATTCAGCGTCATCATTACAAACATCATCATCGTCCAACCACCTCCCACTCTCA